>JAECUM010031594.1:0-79660 GCA_016617855.1 Megalonaias nervosa | reverse complement strand
TATATATATATATATATATATATATATATATATATATATATATATATGTGTGTGTGTGTGTGTGTGTGTGTGTGTGTGTGTGTGTGTGTGTGTAAGAAAGATGTATTGATCTCAAATGAGAAAGTAATAACATATTTAAAGAGAATTACAATAATTCAAGGGGCCCCGAGTGGCCAAGTAGTCTAAAGCGCTCACCGTTACGGATCACTGCCATCTCACCTCTGCGTGGGTTTGAGTCTCTGATTCGGGCAATGTAGGTATGTGAGAAAGCTTGCCAGTAGCTTTTCGTGGGTCGGTGGTTCTTTCCGTGGTTTTCCCGGGTTCTTCCTCCACCATTTATACTGGCCGCCATGTATAGCCTGTCTTGTGCTGAAAAATAGCGTTAAACCCAACAACAACAATAATTCAAATGTAAATTTCTTTAAACTTTTAAAAACTAAACATCTCTAATACTATCCAACATATCTTTATACAATAGATGATATCATAGACTTAAATATGAATCAGTGAAGCATGTCAGATCTTTATACAATAGGTGATATCATAGACTTATACATGAATCAGTGAAGCATGTCAGATCTGAAATTATTAGGATTAACAACATTAACCTCCGAATTTTATTTGATTCAATAACTATAATCCAAACGGAAAATAGTTGATAAAAAAAAGTCCCTGACTCGAGCGACTACCTAGCTATAAAACCCAACAGTATGTTGCTAGGTGAAAAAGAAATCTTTGATCAAAATTATTTTTCAGTTTCGAGGTTTGGAACTGATACGTATCAGTTTTATTCCTTTTGAGAAAAACCTGTTGACATATAATTGACTATGCTTGCATTGTTATAATATTTAAGAAAGTGTACACTTTAATTTACTTATCGTGTGTGTGTGTGTGTGTGTGTGTGTGTGTGTGTGTGTGTGTGTGTGTGATTTCGGGTTTTAACGTAGCTTTAAAAAATTTCAGTCATATCGCTACGATGTTTGCAGTGTAGTAATTTATAGTGATGTCTAGCATTGGGGCATCATGCTTCAGACACGTAGTATCATGTCTCACCCAGTCACATTATCCTGACACCAGGCCGACCAGTCCTAACACTAACCTCTTAATACTGAGCGCCAAGCTAGGCAGCTGTTAGTACCATTTATATGTCTTTGATATGACTTGGTCGGGGTTGGACCCCGCGACCTCCCGCATCCAAGGCGAACGCTCTAACCACTTAGGCTACCGGTATACACTTATCAAATGAAAAAGAAAAGTTATAAAGTGTAATAGACAAAAATTAAGCCCGTAAGGAAACACCCTTTCTACGTTATTCCAAGCCATAACCTTCAAAATTCGGGGAATTGTCGAGCCAGTGCTGTCAACAACACTACAATGCTGTCAACAACACTATCATGCTAGTCTAATGCTAAATGCTTTTAAACACTTTGTTATTCTGGTGAGGGAAGTCGGTCTGTGACTAAACACAACTAGGAAATATGCAAATCCATATTTGTCCAGAAACAGTTCAAAAACAATATCGCTTAAAAATTTCAATAAACCTTCGAAAATTATAGCTCTTTAGCTGCTGAATAGAACAAATGCATTTGAACAACTATTTCTTCACACAAAGATCTTTCTAATTGATTGGCAAGATTGTCTGGTGCAATTGACAGTTGCTACTACCAAAAAGGCATGGATTAATACGCCACGTTTACAAATGTGACAGTATTGCCCATTAGGCAGAAATTCAGTAAGTAACGCAGACACAGTACTTAGCAATTATGTACTTTACTAGAGTGTGGTCCTAGGGCATTAATTTAAAGCTGGTCAGTTTAGATTTTGTGCATGAAGGCGAATTAGTATTCTAATAGGCGGAATATTAACAAATTTTGCAGGAAATATTTAAAACAAATCACAAAATCCACGAGTACCTTTCTATTAATAAAACGAACCTTTCTTAGAATAAGTCATTAATCACTTGTACAAATACGCAAAATTACAATGAAAAATTTATAGCTAACTTGTATAATACAACATACATATTACATACATATTATAACCCATGCACAGGTAAACTAGATACTCAAATAATTCATCAACTCTCTCTTCTCTGTCTGTCTGTCTATCTCTCTCTCTCTGTCTCTCTCGGACTGTCTGTTTTTTTTTCTCTCTCTCTCTCTTTCATCAGTTTGTATGCACTAATCATTTTTGGCGTACTTTTGAAAGTCTTGATGCTGATCTTAATCAAATTACGTGTGATTAACAGTTCCATTTAGTAAAATCTTGATAGATAAAATATGTACGTTTCTATCGCGGGATACACTAGAGCAAAATATTTCAAAGGCGTATTCTGGCTTTATTTCACTAGCATCTGGGTAATTACTAATGACAAAATTCACATTTTATATTTTCTTGTATCTTCCTTGTTTCGTACAGCTACTTACTTGTCAATTTATCATCAGTCTAAACACAGTTTTAATTTCATCAGTGCTATATGATTTTCTTGAAGTAACAATTTCGAAATACTTCTGAAACTGTTAGATAACATTTCAAACGACGTGCGGTTTGGTTTTAGATTAGATAAGAAATAAAGTATATCAGATTCTGTAAAAACCCAAGCATTATAGATCTTGAAACAATATAGCGGATGTCTAAAAATGGCAGCCCCTATTTTGCTTCCTTGTAAGTACATTACAATCATTTAACATTACATTGTACACAACACGGTTCCTTTCATCTAATAAACAGTTTTAAAAACCAATACATAATTTTCAAAAAGTACCAAACAGTTATGTCTGAGTTTATTTAGATTTCCTTTGTGCTATATGAAATTCCCCATGCCATGGCATGGTATGAAAATATTGAAGCTGCAAGTTTATCAAGTACATCTAAAACACGAATAACGTCTAGCTCTATAAATTTCATGGCATTTATTTAACTTACTAGCTGCTTTCTTGACCTTGCTAGAGAGAGGTTTTCACTACGAGCTTCTGAAAATGAACCATCAGAACCAAAATCTAGATCTAGGCAGACTAAATTTTCAATAATCTATATATCTGTGCAGTAAAAAGCAAATAATTTTCAGGTATTCAGTAATTTTCCCTAAATATTGTTACCTTGGTTTTTCGTATATTTACTTATCAATCAAGTCTCTCAAAATACAATTTTGCAATGTTGAAGCCTTTCTGAAGTCTCACAGGAAGTTCCAATATCACCCGTTATATAAATTATTCATATCGCAAGAGTCCTTAGCTGTATCAAGATAGAAATCGGATCAAAAAGTGGAATGATGTTAAATTTTATTGAAGATTGTAGATGTAGACAGGATACCACGGCACCAGGGCCGGATCGGAGGGGGGGGGGGGTCCGGGGTTTCCAGACCCCCTAGACTAAAAGAAGTACACATATACAAACGTACAGTCACTTTGTCACTTGAAATTTGAACATCGTTTATCTTTTTCTTGAGCACGTATATTGCGTATTATGCACACTTTGAGTAATAATTCATATACACTTTAGCTTTGGTGCCTTTCGAGGAAAGTCAGGGTCCTTATGAAATTTTGGACCCACCCACCCATCCGCCCCCCCCCCCCAAAAAAAACCAATAAAAAAAACAAATAAAGACTCATGATCCGATCCGGCCCTGGGCACTGCATTGAGAATACCTGGTTTAATTCTTTGCATAGACTGCGCTGATCGAATAGAGACAGCGAACTAATGTTAGACCTACGTTTTCCGTGTTCAGAACTCCTTTTGTAGACAAATCGTTATACGCAAGTTATTTTGTGAATTAATAAAATAAACGAGTTACGGAGAGACATTGCTTCTAAGTAGAGACTTTAAGAAAATAAAACTGTATGTAATGTTTATATATATATATATATATATATATATATATATATATATATATATATATATTACATATATATATATATATATTATATATATATACATATATATATATATATATATATATATATATATATATATATATACTTATCATACATACATACATACGTACATACATACATACATACATAAGGACAAATTTACATGTAGGGGTGCATACATATACACAGACAGACAAACACGCATCTGTATCTACGATCATGCAGAAAATTACCAAAAAGTATTGCTGATACAAACAATTGTTTTGCACAACTATGCAATATTACAATAAAATAAATTCTTAGCGAGTAAAAGTGTTTTATGTTGATTTTAACGCCATTTGCAGCGCATTATAGGCTGTGCCTGTAGTTCTGTGTCTATAACATGTAATTATAATATTGCTACATTTCATTCAGTTAACGTATTCATGTAACTTAAATATTATTAATTGTACATCATAGTTTGTGGATGAATGTGACAACCCAGTCAGTAATTCTAAAGCGGCTACAGTTCTTTATATCTTAAACAAACGCTTCTTTTCAACTGGTAACACGTATGTCGTCAGCAAATTATATCTATTTTACCTGTTATTGTGGACTAAATGTACGTCGGTCCAGAATGAAACACAAAGTGTTGACATGCATCAGATCATAACAAATTTCGCACACTGAATGAATACTTCTGTGGAGCGGAAGTGCATTACATGTTAATGAGAAGTTCATTATGTACTGATGGGTGATTCATTTCATGATGGCAGATTTAATAACCTTGCCGTGACTAGTAATGTAATTTAATTGAATTCACTGGTCTTTCAGTATGAAGTTCGTTAGGTACAGTTATTCGGATTACTTGGAGTTTAATTTAAATGAAAGAAAATGTCAGGCTTCATTACTTTTATCAAATTATATACCTCCTGCCAGTCTATATTGATTTGGCTTTCCATGTAATATATATATATATATTGATGGTTAAATCTTTGCGGCATATCAAAACTGACTTGATACACGCAAAGGATGTGTTCGATAAGGAAATTTACAAACCTTCAGCTGTCATTCAAAAGCTTTCGCATTTTAGATCAATTTCATATATGCAACTAATGTGGCCGATGACTTAAATTATAAAACTTCCGTTGTTCTTCAAAAGGCCTTTTGTTTTCTGGATTAAAATATCTATGGGGAATTAGGGAAATTTAATATAAAATAGCAAATAAACAAAACTGTAATGTTTTCGTACTATGACAGAAGTAATAATGATTTATCAACCCATTTTCATCAGACCAGAGTAGTAAACAGACTTTAAATATCATTATAAATCTAACATTTAGAAATTTTCTTTTGTTTATCACAAGAGCACAATACAATCAAATGCAGAATATATTTCTTTCTGTGACTTTTCCCTAAAGCTACAGCAAACGCAAAGTGGGAGAGTAAGCACGGCTGCAATATCAGTTTTAACTAACAGTGCGGAAGCAGTAACCTCCCCTGTCAAAATGCTAAACAAAAAGTGAAATTTAATCTTGCCGTTGGTTACACACCAAATTCACAACAAGTATCGAACAAAATATATCTAACCATTATGAGGCATTGCGAAAGCTGTAGACTCGTACTTCGAAGAAGATTCATGCGTCTTGTCAAGTTATCACACTTTCTGGGGGAAAAGTCCGCAGTGGGTATTTCGAGAATCAACATCAACGAATGCCCAATGCAAATAGTTTACACGCAGATTAACAAATCGAGTCGTAACAGCAAAGATTGGTTACACTTATTTTGTATTCTGCCAATCGATTTGCTGAGTTCTTATTAACTGAATTAATATGGGATTATTTCAGCATGGGTGTTGTGTTGCCTTATTCAATTTTAGCATTCCTGAGATGATTATCGATTAAGTATTCGACCGCCTTTATCGGTCTTTTCTTTCCTGCAAATAACTACACTTATTGACAGAATATCTGATTCCCAAGTTGAGTGGAATCGCCAGCGAATGTACATTGACTAATGCCGAGAGTGAGAAAATTCCACAAGGTTGCTTATTTAAAATATATCACTTGCTATCAGGTGCTTCACTCGTCAGATTCCGTCCAACCCGGCACGCTGATCGCGGTTGAATGTTTCATGTGACACAGGCGCCCAATCAAATATTAGCTAACTGATAGTTCGAGACCATTGTTTGCAGGATACAGTTCAGTAGACCTTGTCATGTAGTTTAAATGTTGGCCATTCATATTAAGGATTTATTCGTGTTGACTTTTCCACATCTTCTTATTAAAGAAGGATATATCCAGTACTGTGTTTCAAGAGAGTTGAAACCTGACAGTGTCCGCAGATAACGATAACAAGGAACCATAGACTGGTAAGTTTTATTTAAAATAAAATATGTTATAATCAATTTGTTGTATACCTAGTGTTAAAAAGAAAAGTCACAGTTCACTGTCAGATTCTAAAGATTGTCAGTGATTATTTTTTTAAAATTCACTTCGGCATCCTAAAGGGAAAAGAACAGTGTTTATGAGTATCAAGTTTCTGAGCTGAAATTTATTTTTAATAAATATTTGAAAAGTATCTAAATTAAAGAATAATTGCATTTATTTCATTTTTGCACGTTTTCCAGAGGGAAACATATTTTTAAATAAAGTGAACGTATTATATCTTTAAAACACTGTAAACTTTGCACTCTGAAAGGTAAAATGTTTCTAATTTGTATAATTCGTTTATAGAATTTCTTTTCAAACCCGAACATTGTTTGTTACACTGCATGAAAGAATAAGAGCGGTCAAAAATATTAAACTTTTGCAAATGTCCCAACTGGTGAGAAGCCTTTACCGATCACTGCCATCTCATCTCTATCAGCGTCGATTCGAATCTCAGGTTCGGCCAATGTAGTTATGTGAGAAAGCTGTCAATAGCTTACCGTGGGTTGGTGGTTCTTACATGATTCTTCCTCCATCAGTTATACCAGCTGCTATTTATAACCTTACTTGCTCTGAGAAACTGAGTTAAACTCAAAACAACAACAGCAACAACAACAACAACAACAACAACAAAGTTGTTCGAAATACTCATCGATCTTATTTACTTTGGACTGAAATCCAACTGACTTTATTATTTCTACTGTTTTTAAAACATTTCCAAAATAAGTAATTGTTTTCCTTTCAAATTATGTTTGATCTTAGTCGAGTCTTTGTCCCTTTGACTATTTAATGGGGCTGGGTGCTTTTACCACTTTTATACAATTATTTTTCCAGTTGTCTCTTCCAATTAAAACATTGAGTATTATTTTTTAGATCTTGTGGGCAATGGCTTTAGTAAACTCTTCTGATCAGACATGCACAAGTAATGAATATATTTACATGGACATAATTAATAATTTTAATACAGAAACAAAGTTTTATCAAAAATCAATGACGCAGTCATAATATTGATAACCCATGTTGAATCTTTTATGTTATGCTGTGCCTGTTTTCGGTACCTTCTGGGACATAATTTATATATTCTCTACTACAATAATCAAGAATCTAGGTCAGTAATTCCTTCTAAACTTCCGCCTTTCAATGAGCATACCAGCAAGTTCGATTCGTAGAGTAAGAAAATTCTATAACAAAAATTTCAACAGTACAGGGATATACTATGAGATTTGAATTAATGAGATTGCTATTGCCAGCGTCAATGTGCGAATGTCCGTTCATTATAAGGAAACAGTAAGCACCAATGATGAATCTACAAGTCGTACTCTCTTTTTTGGACGTAAAGGCGTGAATTGTTTGGATATAATTCTCAGAATCCCCTTTTCTAATTTTAAAAACAATCCTTAATTTGCACGGTTTTCAACGCAAAGACAAAGCAAACAAACGAAACCATTTTTAAAGTATTTTTTCAGAGAACATTGTTGACTCAAATATTATAAACTACGTAACACCTAACAGAATCTGAATCACTGGTCACTGAATTGAAATTACAAAGTTCGAGCGCAGGATAAATTCAATCAAAACAGAGCAACCCTTTCGAATGTCGGTTATACTTCCTGCAAAATTGTTTATCTCAATTAATCTTGTCACTAAACGTGTGTTACTCACTTGAAAGTCATAGAGGGATGCCTTCAGACCCTTGGTTGGTGCTAAATACAATTAGCTGATTCCAAAGAGATTATATCAGTCTAAGGCAGACAATGTAATATATAAGCAATATTATTTAGGAGTCCATATCACCTCAACAACAAATTGTTTGAAAGATGTACTAATTCACGAGACAGTAGAAATTATATGTTAGTACCAATAGTCCTGATAGTTGGTGTTTTGATCTAGAATAAATATCTCTGCCATTGGCCAACTTGGGTTCGAGCTATTTACCATAATAATAAAAATGCACCGAATGAAGACCATTCACACGTAATAATAACAGTGCATCGAGTGAACACTAATTATGAACTTCTGAGAGAGTGACAGGTGTTAGGTCAAGTTGCTTACGTTTGCAACATGCACAACAGAGAGAATATTGTCATGCCACTATGTTACTTTCATGTACTGTGGCTGAAATTTCCTTGAATATTGAAAGTGTAGAAATTGTATATGATCTAAGTGCACAGCTAACCAAACAAAAAAAAAAAAAAACCTAATTGTTCTCATGTGCTCGAAAAAAGAGCCTGAATTAGTCTAAAGTACATTATCTTTAGCAGTTATTAAAATAGGGAAAACGAATTTTGCCAGACTAGAAAGTATACCAGCTTCGGAAATTGTAATGAATGAATTACAAAATAAATAAAGTGTAAAAAGGTTATCTGTTCTTATTCTAGAAATGACTCAGAAGTTCAGGAAGTGATAATGACCAAGCGGAGCTTGCAGTTTTAGATAGGTGCACATCGGAAATAAAAGGTCAAGCTGTATACTCTATAACCCAAATTATATATATACCCATCAATCAAACACTAAAATAAAAGCAATATAAAGCTTTTTGAAGTAATACCTAAGATATAAAAGATGTATTTAAATAGCCAATATAATCAGTAAGGAAAACCTGGGAAATTCTTTTTCTTTACAAATCTAAACCTATGTAAACTACGAAACTAAGAGCGTCACCAATAACAGTGTCCCGAATGAATACTATTCCGCAGTACCGAAGGAATATTATTCCGCAGGTAATAATAACAGTGCACCCATTGAACACTAATTCCGCAGGTAATAATAGCAGTGCACCCATTGAACACTAATTCCGCAGGTAATAATAACAGTGCACCCATTGAACACTAATTTCGCAGGTAATAATAACAGTGCACCCATTGAACACTAATTCCGCAAAACTTGAATCAGTATCCTAGTAGTCTGCACCTATTTAAAATAGAATTAAAATTGGCAGAAATCATCAGTGTTTTAAGATTATTTTCTTACCCAATGCAATGATTCAATTTTCTGCTTTTTTCCTCGTGTTCATTTTTAACTAATACGGACCTAACTGTTTAAACACCGTTCTAATGACTTACATTTGGAAACTTATTGATACCCATTTGACCTATAACTGTTCAAGCTCAAACGTAACAATGTTATAAAAACGGATGAAACGAAGAGTTGTTTCCACCGTAATATTATGACGAGATTCATGTGAGAGATTTTTTCCAGGACACAACGTCACGTGATTTGTAATACTTTATCATATTGCAGTTCCGTAAATCGGTTAATATTTACGTGACCTCATAATCTATTTTTTCTCGTGTCTTGCCGCTGAATTAGTGTTTTCATTTTTTCGGAAACAAGTTAAATATCGGAGGGTTTTTTGTTGCACTGTATCATGTAATAAACCAATCAATGACCTTTGTTTCGGGAAATATGAAGTATTCTGAACCAGCAAACCTGTCATATTTTTATTGGTTGCGTCGATCAAATGAAACGAACTGGTCTATGCAACTTCATATTCCCTTCAACAGTGAACTGCATGTAATGCGATACCTCAAATGTTACACCCCAAGGTATTCCATCAACATGATGTTGATGTCTGTTTTAATCAAAAATGCATGGTAAAGATCACACGGACTTGATAATTTGACACACATCATTTCACTAATGGCAATAGTTTTCGTCACGCGTTAATTTAAGGCAGACAAAAATTTGTTTTCGTGACCATTAACATTGAGGAACACAACAGGCATTTTAAAATCATTTTAAAATCAACCATGAACCAAGTATTTGTCAAGAAGGATATTGTTAGAACTATTTACAGTCAACGCTAGATTTCCACATTTATTAATATTTTTAAAATAACATTATGAATATATTATTTTATACCTGCAACATTTCAAAATGAGGTCTCTTTTATTTATTTATTTGTTTATTTATTAATTTATTATTTTGTTTATTTATTTAGCTTTTTAGATTAACAGTTTTAGTCATATCCCTACGATATCTGCAGTGTGGCAGTTTAATGTGATGTCTAGCACTGGGGCAACATGCCGCAGACACGTAGCATCATGTCCCATCCAGTCACATTATCCTGACACCAGGCCAACCAGTCCTAATACTAACCTTTTAATGCTGAGCGCCTAGCGAGGCGGATGTCAGTATCATTTTTGTAAATCTTTGATATGACTCGACCAGTTCGAACCCGCGACCTCCCGCATCCGAGGCGGTCGCTTTTACCACTTTGGCCACCGGAACGGTCTTTTATTTATTTATTTATTTATTTATTTATTTAAGGGGATGATTCATTTTTGTTTTTCAAGATTTTGAACATTATCTTTCAGTACTGTAATAGGGATATTTATTTAATTGTTTTAGTTCTTTGTATGTACTAAGAAATAGTAAAACCAAAATAAACATAAATTGTTTCACTTTACTCAGAACTTGCTTCTTTTAATACTTTCTACGGGCTTGTTCCACTCTGATAGCAGATACGATCTGTAAACGTCTGCTGCGCTAGTGCTGTGTCTGATAATCCGCCACAAATGATCACAGTCCTATACCAAGTAATGGAATCGAAACAAATATAGGAGCAAATACAGAAGACGGCATTATTTTATAAGCTCTAAGATTGATCACCAATATTTTGAACGAACAGATCACAGAAAGTCTGAATAGACATGAATGTTCTTCTTGCACCAGTAGCATTGCGTTATAAGGAAAATGAAAGTAACCGACAGGATTTGTCAAGGAAAACATGACGCGTTAGATGTATCTAGTATATCTTTAACTGAAATTCGTTTGGCTTAGTAATCATGTATTTACCTTGCAATGCGTTAGCCTGATACAGTTAATTCATTGTAACAGAATCACTATCCGAGTAAGAAGTATCTGGAATGATCCTACACACAAATAAATGTCTTACGACGAACTGTTTGACTTCCGACACCTAAACTAAATCGTTAGAACAACAAATTATTTGCAACCAAGTTGATCGTTGTAACGAAAAGTCTACTGTTTAACTAGGGAAACGAAACAATAGCTCATTTGGCAATAACTTTAATTGGTCGAGCGGTAGATGCTTAATGCAGTCCATTTCCACCACCGATTTCCTATTCTTATACTATCTCATTTGTGCCTCCATTTATTTTTTTTTTAAAAAGAAAGCTTAGTGTACGGACTATCAAATTAACTCTGGTACATATTTAAATACTTCCACACTCGAGTCATTTCATGACCAATTCAAAACTAACGTTCAATCCTTAAATGACCATTATTCTTTGTACATATATAAGGTAAATAAAGCATGAACTTCATAGACAACAAATTGGAGATTTTTGTCTTCACAGAACAGATCTCTCATGCGACGCTATTTATTTATGTGAGAAATGTTTCATTCCATCTACTTTATTATTCAGTCATAAAAGGGTTAATGCAGATTTAGTTTTTAATTTTAATAAGTTTGTTTTCCGTTTGATTTGAGTAGGTTCCATAACTTATTTCTCCTTGGGTTTGCACTATTATTGCAGACTCAAACATCAGTGGAAATCGTTCATTTTTTTTCTTGCCAGCATCAATGTTTACCAATAAGAATGACTTTCTGGACAAAAATCTTTTTGCACGCGATTTTACTAATTCCGAAAATTCTGATATTTGTTTGTGGTAAGTTTTGAGTGAATGCAATCAAGTTATTTTTCATGGATTTTTACACTGATAACATGTCTTGATATAGATTTTTTTTCGGGGGTGGGTGGGTGGGTGAAGGAGGTTTCACGTAACAACCCACGGTTATAATAAATTTACCTTAGGGTATTAGTATAATGTCTTCAAGTGTAGTACCGCTCCGATGACCTAGTGGTTAGAGCATCCGCCTCGGATGCGGGAGGTCTCGGGAGTCGAAACCCGGCTGAGTCATAACAAAGACTTATATAAATGGTACTAACATCCTCCTCGCTTGGCGCTCAGCATTAAGATGTTAGTGTTAGGACTGGTCGGCCTGGTGTCAGGATAATGTGGGTGGGAAATGATGCTACATGTCTGTGGCATGATGCCCCAGTGCTAGACATCACTATAATCTGCCACACTGCAGACATCGTAGCGATATGACTGAAAAATTGTTAAAGCTACATTAAAAATCCAAATCACACACACACACTCAAGCGTAGTAACATTTTTATCTCTGTGCACACGTCAGTAATTAGAAAGTTTGGCGGCATCTGACCAGCACACAATGGCCGTGTCTACAGTTTATATTTAAAGTACCAGAATGATGAAGATAGAGACAATCTGAGACTAAACAACACGTTTTAATCTGGTTGTTCACATTTATAGTGAAGTAACATTACTATGATCTTTCACTTTGTCATAACCATGTAAAAGCAAGAAATAAACCAAACGGTGCCTAGGTAAGCCAAGATAGTGTCCTCGTGGTATACTGAAAAGAAATTGTCAAATATACCACCCGGGAAGAGAGAGAGAGAGAGAGAGAGAGAGAGAGAGAGAGAGAGAGAGAGAGAGAGAGACAATTCCGTTGAAAAGACACTCTAGCTCAGTCTGTTCATATAGATTACAAAATCTATTGTCTGTTCATATAGATTACAAAATCTATTGCTTTATATTTGAAACTATAAGGATATTATACTCATCTGATGGGAAATCACTCAGAAACTATTAATACATCATGCATTAAGTCTGAAATAAAACATAATTATAGAAGATAGAGGTTGCTAATGTCATTCGTCCATAACGAGTGTCCATTTATCTGAACATAATGAATTACACGAGTAGGTGCCAAAATACTATTGGATTTTCAAATGCCATTCCAGAATGATATACGGAGAAAAAGTAATTTTGCTTTATTACTGTCTTCACAAAATACGGCACCTAAGAGACTTACCGCAGTATGATAATCGATGTTGCATATAGCAGTGTATCAGTCAAACAATATCAAGGATATTTCATGATTGCGAAAAGATTAAAAAGCAAAATGTAGGACTTCGAATAAATGACACGTCATTAGCACCTCGTTGAGTCACGATATGGAGTTCTGCTATTATGTCTGCATTAATGCTTGTGCAGATTGATTATCTTAATTGGAAGTCGTTTTATAAACGATTCCCACAAGCATCCTTAGGGTACCGGGGACAGTTTTTATGTACATTTATTTCAGAATCCACCAGCCTAATATATAAAAATAATCATAATAAAATACACAAGTGAGGTAAAAAAAAAAAAAAAAAGGTACATATCTTTTGACAGCCATATTATTCACTTGACCTGACAAGCCAGTGGCAGTTGGTAGCAAAAGAGGTTGGTGCTCCCCAGTCCCAAATTTATACCTTCCTTTTTATAAGGTCATTTTTGACACCAAATGAGGCTCACAAAGTAAACATAAACCCTTTTCCTAGGCGATAATACTGAGAAACATTGTGTACTTAACAGCTTGATGCAATCTGAAATATATGCCGTCCAAACCGTTTCTGAGGTACCGTCTATATGCACTTTTAAGTCGCGTCCAATTGAAAACTGTGCAAATCCAGATCTACCATCGCCTAATGTGCAGATTAGGCTCTGTGCAGTTTGTTAGGAGTAATCAGTAAGTCTGCCCAGTTTGTTAGGCGTAATCAGTAGAACAAATAACATATACCCAGGTCTGTAGACGCATTACGCTATGTCAGATCAGATCTCTGTTGCTTGCAATTTGACTCGATATATAAACGGGTATATACGGTACTCTCCTTGCCGTAATACTTTTATATATACTGCTATTAGGAGCTAGCGTTTCTTTCCAACCGACTTTTGATATTTCACTGTCCAGAGGAGGCCCTACAATAACTGCCAGCAACTGGCACCCTAGGCGGACCATGCAATCGGTGTCCCTCCGCCTCTAAACCCTCTCCTCAAAATTGGCACCCTATTCACCTTGGCGCCCTAGGCTACCTCCTAGTTTGCCTATATGGTCGGGCCCAGGGCTGACAAGGGGGGGGGGGGCGTAACCGGGGATATATCCCTGGGGCCCGGGCCGAACAACACTTTTTAATTTTATAAAAGAAAAATTTTGTTTGAAGAAGAACTAGGAGAGGCCCTGGTGTTTCTTACCCCATGACCCGTAATCGCTCTCTACGGCTCTGGCCGGGCCGCCCCTGTCATTGTCTCACTGCAAATTAATTACGGGAGGTGTACATGCCTCGTGTCAATTTCAAGAACAGCAAAAGCCCCAAACACCTAACTCACAAATGTATCCAGATCTTTAATTATTAAAATAATAATATCTTAAAAAGTCACATCATATCCTTAAGTTAAGAAAGTTGACATGGGCCAATGTACGAAACTATCCCTTGCCACTTTACCGCCATCACGTTAGAAACGAGACAGTCTTCTTTGCACTGAAAGCCATAATACAAAGATTGCGCATGTCAACAAAATATGTGTAACTTGCTTATATGTGGTTACTAAGTAGACCCTGCTCAAGTATCATCGGGAACTAAGTACAATCTTATCTTGAACTAAGTACAATCTGACCTTGATCTAAGTACAATCTGACCTTGATCTAAGTACAATCTGACCTTGATATAAGTACAATCTGACCGTGACTGGAGTGTAAGAGCACTTGGAAAAATGTAGGGCAAGGTCCATAAAGAAAATATTACTTTACGAGTGGCTTAATCTAACATCAGAAAGACTTATCCCATGAAAATTTGAATTACTTATAATTTGTATTTGATTAAACTGCCTGCAGATCAACGGTTGTAAAGAACTTGATGAATACTGTACTTATGAATTTTTAAACAGATGTGTTAATTATTACAGCAATTTAATTAAAGGATGCAAGATGATCGTGCGTAGAAACTGTAATCTATTACATTATTACCAAACAAGAGTACAAACTGTAATATATTACATTATTACCAAACAAGAGCTTCTAGCATTGTCGAGACTGGTTACACCCCTCCACCCTTTAGACTTATAAAAGGAGTTTGTTATTTTTTTATTTTCCAACTACATACATTCTTAACATTTTGACTTTGATGATATGCGATAGTTAATTTTTAATTTGCATCTATTCAGTGTATACATACATACATACATACATACATACATACATACATACATACATACATATTTGCGTTGTCAGATGCAGCCTTTGTTACATTCATTCTCCACTCAGGAAACTGAATTGATTTTATCGCTATTTTTAAGCTTCCATTCTTTCGGAGAGGAACGTTAAGTAATTAAGTTGAGGATTTATTTATTTATTTATTTATTTATTTTTTTATTTATTTATTTATTTATTAAATCGGTTAACATATTTTTTAATGAAGTAATTTAAAACAACAAACATTTGCGCTACCATTCAACCAAATAGTCGATATATTCAGGCCCCTTTAGAGGTTGAGAAACGCCCTCACCACTTCCACAGTAGAGAAACCCAGGTGGTGGTTATATTGAAATTCGGAAATGAATCGAATGCCATTACAAGTCCATATAATTTGCTATATCTAAAAGACAACTAAGTACACAAAGAGACTATTTAAGAGATCTAAAAATAATTGATCAAAACCGAGGCTTCTTATGGGTTAAAGCCCAGACAATATTATTCCCTGCCAGCTTCCTCCACCCCCTCTGATTCGGCCTGGATATGCTGCTACAATACGTCTTCATTTCCTAGGGTAGCGTAAGGTGGATTAGAATTGGGTATAACTACCATCTCTGACCCCACCAGAAAGATATTTACCTTCGCAAAACGCAAGGTAGAATTGAGTATCAGCTCTTAAGGTCCAGGGCAATTGGTTTAATATCTGTTGTAGCTTAAGTAGCATCCCTACTCTAAGGCTGGAACCCGGTGTACAAGTTTCCAAATTTAGAATCCCTCTTACTTTCCGTAATCCATTTTTATGTCTGCATCTATCAGTCTTCATTATATTGTTCTAATTATTTTAATTATTTTGCACTCAAATCACCACGAAGGGAGGGGGGGGGCAATGGGTGCATTGTATAGAAAATAACAAAAAACCCCAATCAAAACCAAAGAAAGATAAGGCAAATTACTTTCTCTGTTTTAATTGCGTTGATGTGATTTGCTGGTGAGGTGAAAGCAATATTGATCTTTTGTCTAGTACTTGGTCATTGCGTTAACCTTTTTGACCAGTTGACTCTGCTCAGTTAAGATGATTGATGGGTTATAGAAAGTCAATTACTCTTGAAAAGTGGCTATTTGTTATTTTGTTGCTTTAAGGAGAACGTTGTCTAAGACAGTATCTAACCATCGGGCACAAAACATTTTTGGAGTGGATATGAGTAGCATTTTGGGTTTTGGGGAAGCTGTCTCATAAACACTTGATACATGTATTGGTATGCCCATTGGTTAGTCTGTCCTCCCTGTTGTGAAACTCTGCATATGGCCCACGCGAAAGAAACATTTAATTTAGAGAAGCTGTGGTGAAAATCGAGAAACATGTGTTTGATTGTCGAGCCAGCCTATGCGGGAGATAGACACAGCGATCAATTTGACGTTCGTGTAAATGTCCGTACGTCCTTCCATCAATTTGACGTTCATGTAAATGTCCGTACGTCCTTCCATCAATTTGATGTTTGTGTAAATGTCCGTACGTCCTTCCATCAATTTGACGTTCGTGTAAATGTCCGTACGTCCTTCAATCAATTTGACGTTCGTGTAAATGCCCGTACGTCCTTCCATCAAATTGACGTTCGTGTAAATCTCCGTACGTCCTTCCACGCTCTAGATTAAGGTCAATATTCATTTCTTTTTAAAATTTAGCTCAATGTTCACGTGTTTTACATTCTAGGTAAATAAAAATCGTACTGGACAGAAATAATGTAGTATCATGTTGTAATGTTTAGGATCGCAATAATGAGTGAGATGTACTCTTAAATGACAAATATGAGTAATGCCTATACAGTCTCATGAGCACAATAGTTTGGACACACACACACACACACACACACACACACACACACACACACACAGAGTTCCTTCGCAAACTTAAATTTTAAAAAAACCTCAAAATTGTTCATCTCTATTTTAATTCAGAAGTGTGATCATAAGATACTTGACAGAGATTTAAAGAAGTCGCTCCATCTCTTAATCTTATAGTCTGCTATATTTTAAAAAGTAGCATTGGATGGCGGAAAATACTACATGTCAATTTAAATGGCTCCATCTCGTTATCACTCTGAGCTATTTAATACAGTCTTGCAAAATAGAGAACGTTGCATTACTTCAAACTGTGCACGTTTTGTGCTCTGTATGATCACGCAAAAATATATTCTGACACCTGCTGACATTCATGAATCGAACTCTGAAGCAGTGCTATTTATAATGTACAACACAGTAAAGCTGGGACAGTGCGTTGGTGTTAAGTTTACAACTTTGTTAAGGTCAGAAGAAACGAAGCGCCTTGACTCCCTTTTCCCTTAATTTCCCTGCTCTCGACAATAATCAAGCAAGAGCTAGAACTATTCAATTCGCAATTCATTCATTCGCATAATTTGCGCCGGATAGATGGATTTCGTGCATTATAGATGCATTCTGATTTTAATATTTACAAACCCCAAGGGAAAATTACTAATTATATTTTCGATCCTTCTGTGAGAAGAGT
This sequence comes from Megalonaias nervosa, assembly GCA_016617855.1. Lineage (NCBI taxonomy): Eukaryota > Metazoa > Mollusca > Bivalvia > Unionida > Unionidae > Megalonaias > Megalonaias nervosa. The sequence goes on along the minus strand of JAECUM010031594.1, from coordinate 61,792 downwards.
TCACATGACTCGGGCATTCCACCATACAGATGTCGACAAAATTGACTACACTTCAACCAGGCTGACTTAATAGGATATTGCCACTCTAAGCGTGCCCTGGCACGGATTTTCCCCCCTTTTTTACGTTCCAAAACATCTGCTCATGCATCCATATGCTTCCTCAAGTGCAAAGTGCTCTTGGTGAATCACTCGAAACATTCAAGGGGAAGTTCTATATCCTACAGCCTGTTTGCAATGTCTGGATTGCCTACACAAATAGCAGATGAATATTGGAGATATATAAATTTGTGGCATTATATAACGTATTTTGTAGAAGCTGGATGATGTCCTTAACAAAAAGTAATATGCTGAAACTACATACATCGTTGGAAAATGATGCCGTATTCACATAAACAACGACAATATAGCGCGTTCCCAAAACTAAGTTATTTCCCTTTCCCGCTAGTGTTGCTATAAGCGGTCTCCACTACCAAAACTATTACATCTACTAATTACAAAATTATTTCAGCTTGTAATCTCTACATATGTTTTCCGAAAATTTACATTGTGTCCAAATTCCCAAAATCATCATATGTTAAGAAATACTCTAAAGATAGATAGGGATTGCATTCATAAAAAAAACTTTGGGCGGAGTTTTATCTGGGAATAAATTTTCATCAGGATAGAAAAGGGTATTTGTCTTTAATGAAACAAATGTGTCTAAAATATTGCTGCAAAGTTTCAATGAGTTTGATCGCAACAGGGTTTCCTTTTGAAACCATTGTTTCAAAACTTATAAGGAAGATCAAAATGGCCTATTGTAAAAGATCCGAAAAATACAAAGTTTAATTGTGAGTTAGTTGTTTAAAATGTAATTAGGTTTTAGTAGCAAATACAATAATAAAAAATTACTATAAATTTGCCTGCAAAGGTACTGGAAATACATGTACCTCGTATTAAATTAAAATCAAGGTTAAGATCTCTGGCTTAATAATTTTTTTTCTAAATATTCTAACGTGACTGTATGACTATAATAAACTAAAAATTGAAGGTTGTTGACTGACTGAAAATAATTATCGCAAAGAAATTAACATAACCATTCAGACGTATGGGCATATTCTTCGTATGGTAGGTTTGAGCCTGAGATCATTTTCATTTAGTTATGTCGCCGCAAAGGTATTTCCCTACGCAAACTGGAAGACACCACAGGGATATAATTTTAATAGTGCGCTAGAAATTTATTTCAGAAATATGCCATCCAGAATAACCTGGTCGTCGTATTAAAAATTCACCCTTGGAGATCATACCTGGGACCGGTTTTACCACAAAAGCATAGTACACTGACAAAATATTATCATTACGGTTTATTGGGAATAAATATAAAAAAAAAAAGTTGCTTACGCTTTATAAGTAGTAGATGGCGCTTGTGGTCTATATGTAATTGGCCTAACATTGACGTACAATATATAGGGGTGCAAAGAATATCCCATACACATCTTTAAGAACCTGACCCCCCCATATATATATATATATCTTTGTAAATTGAACGTTTTCTTTTGTGTTTATTGTTTGTCTTGTTGTCTTTTTTGTATTTTGCCTTTGATAAAGGATCCATGAAAATGGTTCAGCATTTAAGTATGGCGTTATTACATTGTTCAGCGTTTGCATGCATTGAGCAGGATCGGCAACACAATGATACCTTGAACTGTTTCGCACTGTCCGTACGTGGAGCCTATCATCACAGTAAATGGCTAACCTTCCTGGCAGGTGACAAATTCACCTATTTCGACAACAATCTGTCATGTGCAATCCACATAGATGAAAAAAAAAACAACGGCAGAACTGCTAAAGTAAGTGGGGCCTTTGGCAGACTATGCGTAAATGCGTCGGAATGCCAATGCATCATTGTACGAAAAAAACTGAAGGTATACAAATCCATTGTGTTGCCGACCCTGCTGTATGCACGAGAAACCTGAAAGGTGTACAGACGTCATGCTAAAAAGGTCAACCATTTTTACATGGGCTGCCTGTTAAAACTGATAAGGATAAGATGGTTAGGGCAATTTCACTGGCACTGAAGTTATCACACAGGCAGGTATTTCAACTCCTCCAATAAAATTACTGCTGAGATGTCCATGCCATGTCACCACGATGCCAGAAGACAGACTACCAAAGAAGATCTCAACGGCGAGCTGAAGGAGGGAAAGCGATATCAGAAGAAACGCTTCAAAGATTCCCTCAGGTCATCCATGAAACACGTCAACATTGACCCTGCGTCTTGGGAGGATCTCCACCTGGCGCAGCCTCGTACATACTGGAACTACAGACTTTGAACTGAAGAATATTGCAGAAGCGCGACCAGCATGTATTTTAGAACCACATCGCGTTGTCTTTTGATCAAGCAAACTGAAGCGGCAACTTCTGTCAAGCGTGCCACAGACAGTTCAGAGCACGAATTGGCGTGACTCACATACTCACAGAAACCAAACCAGTTAGTGATGTCATGGTCATCTTCGAGCTCGAAGGACGAACAACAACAAAACACAATTATCTTAGCCAATGCCGGACACACGCGATCCCTTGCTGGATAAAGTGTACTTGAAAGATTATTCTTAGCAAGAACGTGAACAGATCTGCATTTTCACGACTAGGCGAGCTCTATTTCGCAATTGCTACATTAGTTAAATGTGTGAGAAATTCCATGGTATAGTTTTGTCATGTGAATAATTCAATGCGTCATCTGAGAGTTTTTCGAGTCCATTTTCAAAAATTACGCCTGATCTGACTGTCATGTACAGCATTTTAGACCAATTGTCATGTACAACATTTCAGACCAGTACATTGCAGACCATTTATCATGTACAGCATTTCAGACCAATTGTCATGTATAGCATTTCAGACCAATTGTCATGTACAGCATTTCAGACCAATTGTCATGTACAGAATTTAAGACCAATTGTCATCTACAGCATTTCAGACTATTTGCTAAACCTATGGTGCTTTATTTGAAAAAAAATATTTCTGACATTATGTTTATTGACACTATTGTATTTATGAGTCCGCAGCAAATGCAACCAGCATGTGTCATCATACGTCAACTCAAAGCCAAAATCAATGATGCTATTCATGTACTGCACAATGATTTATTAAAAATCCGGGCGCCCTTGGTTAAGTGCGTACATGTAAGTGTGTTGCACTTCCACTTCAGGCACGTAAATCTAAAATAAAGTGACTGTTTGATTTTTTATTGATAAATTGCTGCACGTAAAGTGAATAATTCACTATGTAACATAAGTTTTGTTCCTGGATAGTAAGTGTTATTTCGTAATTGCTTATGCCTCAAAAGTATAGAAAATGGCTATTATTCCCCACAAACTTTGCTTTTGAGACCAGGACAGTGATATTTTGACATTTACCTATTTCCAATTTAAAAACGGGCGAATTTGTGTCTTTTCGATCACATAAAGTCAGAAAGAAACAACATATGAATCAAAATTAACATGTATTTATACTAAAGTAATACAAAAATAATCACACAAGATTTAGAAGTGAGTAGTTTTTCGAGATTTTCGATTATACTGTAAATCACTTTCACGAATCAGCCCCCAAATATAGTCTCCCATCATGTTCTCGTTATACTGTCCTTGGTAGCGGCGTTCAAAGTCCAGTATGTCCCCATGGAAGCACTCGCCTTGCTTCTCCGAGTACGCTCCCATGTTCTTCTTGAATTTATCAAGATGAGCATCAAGGATATGGACTTTGATGGACATCCTGCAGCCCATTGTGCCATAGTTCTTCACCAGAGTCTCAACCAGCTCCACATAGTTTTCGGCCTTGAGATTGTAAAGGAAGCCCCGAACCACTGCGACAAAGCTGTTCCAAACAGCTTTCTCCTTACTAGTGCTTCTTGGGGAATTCATTGCACTCCAGGATCTTCTTTATCTGTCTGGAACTTTTACAATTTTAAAAATTTTAACAAATTTTATATTATAAAATTTCGAGCAACAATTGTCCATCTTACCTTCCAGATTTTTTTTTTTTTTTTTTTTTTTTTTTTTTTTTTTTTGCAGTGCTCGCAGGTGAAATGAGGTGCCCAGGGTTTGTATTGATCCCTAACAGGCATGCCAAAATAGGCCTTGTAGGCCTCACACATCTTAGCAGATGCTTCCACGGAGTACTTTTTCGCTCTTGCCTTGATCAATTGGCCGCAGACATAACAAAATGCGTCTGCCGGATGCTTGCAGCCTCTTGATGCCATCTCAGAAAAATGCAGATATGTATCCACTTAAGCAGCTGGTAGTAAACTGAACTGATTGGCATAAGGCCCCTGTTATTTTACTACTATTTATTTTACTGGAAAGTTCTATAAGTTATTAGAAGCAATTAGGAAATAACACTTACTGCCCAGGAACAAAACAAAAATTGTTACACGGTGTTATTTTATTTAGGAAATATCGTTGAAAAGGTATTATGTATCCTTAAAAAAACAGCGATTACTGTAAACGTAAGATACAGGGTAAAACGTGCTATAGTGAATCATCATCAAGTAGAAGCTATCCCGTACAGATACCGTATTTGGCATGAGCTTTGTCTTGCACATACCGTATGAGGCATACACTATGTCGTATACATACCGTATTTGGCATAAGCTATGTCTTGTACATACCGTATTTGGCATAAGCTATTTTGTATACGTACCGTATTTGGCATAAGCTTTGCTTTGTACATACCGTATTTGGCATACGCTGTGTAGTATACATACTGTTTTTGGCATGAGCTATGTTGTATACATACCGTATTTGGCATAAACTGTCTTATACAACCTTATTTGGCATACGCTGTGTAGTATACATACCGTATTTGGCATGAGTTATTTTGTATACATACCGTATTTGCCATAAGCTTTGTCTTATACATACCGTATTTGGCATAAACTTTGTCTTGTACATATTGTATTTGGCATACGCTTTGTCAAATACATACTGTATTTGACATGAGTTCTAAATAGAAATGTTGACTCAAATTATGGCTTAACTGAGTTTGCTGCTTGGCATTGTCCTTTGGGTACCACTATGTTGTAGTATATTTTTGTTATTGTTTTTGTTTTAACAAGCAGAAGTACGAATACTTTTAAAGACGCATTGACATTAGACACTAGCATCCCAGGCGTCCGGTAAACTCGACTATAATAGCTTTTCATGCTAACAGTTTGGTAAGCTGGTGCAACTGCTGACTTTGCTTCTCTCACTTCTGTATGTGCTGGATCCGAAATGTCCTATAGATCCAACGAGCCTTCATGCCTGTCCATACATTGCAACTAAATGGGCAGTCATTGTGTCCTGCAATGCGTACCGTGATACATACATGCATGCATGCATACATCCATCCATACATCAATACAGCCATCCATCCATACCTACCTATCTGCGTGCGTGCGTGTGTGCGTACATACATACATACATGCATGCATGCATGCATATTTGCGTTCTCAGATGCAGTCTTCGTCACAAGAATTTTCTTTTCCGTTAGGAAGAAGGTACGGTGGCTCAATAGTTAGAGTGCTGGACTCGCGACCAGAAGGGCTCGGGTTCGAATCCTTCTATTGAATCAGGTTGGGATGGTTATTGTGGTTTGTCTCTGGGCAAGACACTTCACTCCGAAAGCATCAGTGCTGTCCATAAAATCACCAAACTAAGCTAACTCAGTCTGACAGGACGATTCTTCAATACCAGCAGAAAATTAATGCATTATACTGTATCAGTTTAGTTACTTCATTGTGTTTAACCTATTTATAAATAAAGACCAGGATTTATTTTTACTGAAATACTGTCATTCATTAAGTTTATATTTTACTGCACAGATGCTACAATGATAACAATAGATAGGATAGTAGTTATGGAAACAGGTATAACAGAGGGATGAGTCAGCGCTCGAGTCAAAAGGTTATCAGATAAAGACATGTGCCAATACGTTTTGTACGAAGATACATTCCAAAAGATGTGTAGAAAAGGAGTAGAAACGTAAGTTCTTAATTGTCCTAGACATATCACTGCAGTAGCTCAGTAGTTAACAGTCTCGCGACTGAAAGAGTGCGGGTTCGAATCCTACTATCAGATCATCTATCATGGCGTGTCCCTTAGCAAGACACTTTGCTACAACTTCCTTGTCACTAAATAATATTTGTGTGTTGTTGTATCGTATAACACCAAACGAAACTTTTCCAGTGACGCTTGGGTAAAATGAAATGTGACTGCCGGTGGAAACTTGGGGATATTTGGTACAAGAAAAGATACTTAGCAGATATATACCAGGGGATATTTGGTTTAGGAAATAGTATTTGGTAGATATCTGCCTGGGAATATTTGGTTTAGGAAGTGGTATTTGGTAGATATATATCTAGGAATATCTGGTTTAGGAAGTAGTATTTGGTAGATATATATCTGGGAATATTTGGTTAAATAAATGGTATTAGGTAGATATCTACATGGGAATATTTGGTTTAGGAAATGGTATTTGATAAATATCTACCTAGGAATATTTGGTTTAGGAAGTGGTATTTGGTAGATATATATCTGGGAATATTTGGTTAAATAAATGGTATTAGGTAGACATCTACCAGGGAATATTTGGTCTAGGAAATGGTATTTGGTAGATATATACCTAGGGATATTGGGTTCAAGAAATAGTACTTGGTAGATACATGCCTGGGGATATTTGGTTTAGGAAATAGCATTTGGTTGATATATACATGTGGATATTTGGTGTAGGAAATGGTATTTGGTAGATATGTCCTCAGGATAGATCCTGCCATCAGACAACAATATCTCAGCTTTTAAAACACACGCATAAGTAAGTATGCCAAATTGATGACATACTTTTCACGTATTAGAATTCATGCAATTAGATAATACTAAGACAAGAAGGAGGAGGAGAGAGATCGATCAAATTTCAATCAATATCATTCGCTTGAAATTTCAGTGGACGACTAAATTCAAAATTGCCTGATGTTTAACAGTAATAAGCTGATACAGGCTCTTGAAATTACGTTGCATGCATGTTTTATGGTATACTGTCCGACACATGTTGCACGCAAATTAAGGGCTACATAAGGATCGATCGCCTATTAATTTATACAAGGTAAGGCATTAACAATTGAGAGCTAGCTTTTGGACTAATTTTGTTTCAATTTGATGTAATTAAAAAAATTCTTGAGCACGAAAAGTTTGCATTCTATGATTAACAAAACCTACGTGAAAAATTAATTAATTTTATTTCAATGAAGATTGATTTATTCGGAAAAGGAATAACTACAATTTCTCAAACAGCAGGGACGAGATCTAAATTAGTCATGTATGAACTCATTCTAAGCTCGTCGGAAAAACAAATAGTTTGCATTTTTCTAAATACATTATTTCAAAACCGGTATATCTTCAAAACAAGCTCAAAATAATCAATAAGATACAACTTAGCTGAGTCCACGTGATAATAACTGTTGTAACCTGAATTGCCATTTAAGTCACTTACTTCCTTTGTATCGGGAAATAAACAAAACATACCTGCTGCTGTCGAAAATCAAATGTTTCTCATTCAGACGCATGTACATCTCGCTAGTGAAATGACTTCTACCGTAAGTTAGTAAAATTCATATACGACACTTTTCGAGGCTCAGTTTCCTATGACGCGTTTCGACCCAGTAAGGACGGGGTCCGATTTGGATCATTATGGTGGGGCCCCCTGGATTTATGCGTGTGGCCCCCTATGAGCACTGCATTTGGGTATGTGTGATATGGGTTTTAAAAGTAGCTTTAAAAAGTTTCAGACATATCCCTACGACGTCTGCAGTGTGGCAGTTTATAGTGATGTCTAAAACTGGGGCACGATGCCGTAGACATGTAGAATGATGTTCCACCCAGTCACATTATCCTGACACCAGGCCGACCAGTCCTAACACTAACCTCTTAATGCTGAGAGCCTAGCGAGGTAGCTGCTAGTACCACTTTTTATAAGTCTTTGGTATGACTCAGACGGGTTCGAACCCGCGACCTCCCGCATCCGAGGCGGACGTTCTAACCACTAGGCCAATGGAGCGGTCGCACGGCATTTGGAAATAAACTTTTAAACAAGTTTTATATGATACTGAACTTAAGATTTTCTTCCATTGCTTTAACATTGCTTTCTCTGGCTGATATTCGGTGGCGATAATAAGGAATTACTACACTAATTAAGTTCCTTAAATATATTCTTCATTCTGCAATTTTTTTTGTGTGGATATAATCCATTGAATTGATTATCAGTTTGGATGCACCAAGACTATGCTACTTATGTTAGGCGATAACCTGGACATAATATACGACTAGTCAGAATGGGTTATGCAGCATTTTCAACATTAGTTCCAGTTGCATGAAATGACTGGAAATTCTAGAACGAGCGCCCTTTTCCTAAATGGGCCGAATCACACCCGTTTGCTTCGTTATCCTACGCAAATATGAAGAGGCTGAACTCGATAAACAGTTTAGTTTCTGTTTAGACTTCACGCTGATTTATATTTAATGCAAGCAATATTCTTTACTGATGAAAAAACCTGCAGGAAAATCAGAAAAAATATTATTCATATTGTTGGAACCAAAAACAGTTGTTTTGCGCAATTAGTGTAGTGACACCTATAATGTCAAAGGGGTGTAGGTGTAGGAATTTAGCCGTCGAGGTATAGATCGTCACATACAAGCCAATCAAAGAAGACCAACTTTTTAAAATCTTGGTACTTACGTCTGATTGCTTAACAGGCGAACTTGGTTCGATTTCTAAGGTACAACTATACTCTGGGTATCCCTTCCCGTTAACACTTAATTGTTTATGGGGTCCTCCAAAGGTATTACGTGTTTCTGACGGAGTGAAGGCAGGGTGTAAGGTAAAGTTGTTTGCATCTGCAACATGCACAATGGAGAGAATGTTTGTATCCTTCTATGCTTCTTTCATGCACTGTGGCTGAAATTTATTTATAAGTTACAGTTGTGGAAATCGTGCATGAGCTAAGCACACATCTGATTAAAATGGCTGCCCCCACGTAATTGAAAAATCAGCCTGAACTAGTCCACGTTATAATAATTATAGTAGGTATTCAAACTGGGAAAACTAATTTCGCCACAGTAAGCAGTACAAGTTTCTGAAAGTACAAGTGCGATGGATTAATCACACAAGATACTAAAGGCATTTATTTTTAAAAACAGTTATCGGCATACCTTTGAAGACCCGAATGTGACTATGATCAACCGAAGCTAGATATTTTTTTTACAGATCTACATCTGAAATGAGGCCAAACTGTAAACTGTATAACTCAAATTATAACAATCAGTCAGGCACCAAAATAAAGGGAATGCAGTCTTCTTTTAACAATACCTAAGATATGCAAGATCTTTTTTATATGGCCAAGTTAATGAAAACAGGCTGAGAAATTGTTTATCTTTGTAAATTAAACCCTACCCAAAAGTTCAAGACAGTAGAGCGTCACCTTTACTGATTCAGACATGGTATGCTGTGTGCTAGATTAGGGAGGCACGAAGAAGAGCCCGAGTATTCCAAGTCTGTTCCGAGTTCTCCAGCATTCTTTTGAAAATTATTCTTACATGGCTTTAATAATATGAATAGTGTATCAAATAGCCATACATGTATAATTACAAGAACAATGTATCAAATATTTGCATGACATTATTGTATGAATTGTGTACCAAATTCTTTATATGACTACAATTATATGAATAATGTAAAAAGAAGAGTTTAAAGCAAGACACAGCATGTAATCAAGCAGCACACACAATTCCGATATTCGGATAAGACTCACGTCAGAAAAGTGCAGGGGTCAATCCTGCCAACACCGAACAACTCATGTAATAATACACTAACAAGCGGGAAGACAGTTTCTAAAACTCAGTATAAATGAGCGTAAGTTCAAGATAAAATGTAATTCTTATTTTTAGGATATATATATATATATATATATATAGAGAGAGAGAGAGAGAGAGAGAGAGAGAGAGAGAGAGAGACCAAGACCTGACACGCACTGGACCAGATTATTTACGCATAACAAACACTGTAGTAGGAGTTTTGGTGACAAAGTGTACAAAGGTGACAACAGTCTAATGTAAAGTCTTAAAAGGCCATCTATTTACATAAATTATTCATATAATTAAATGTATTTAGATAATCTACTTAAAAAAGATTACGCCCATGGTCTTATTATCTCATTGTGAATAGTGCTATTCATTTGTATACACGATCAATAATTTTGTTTGTTTGCTCTTTATTTAACAACCCAGGCTTTATTAACCAGGCATACGGCTCGCCCTTTGATCTTCTACTAACGGAGACCGACAAAACAGTATTCTAAGGGTCAGATTCCCTCGATTGATTTTCAAAGGAGAAAAATCATTACGTACATGTTTTTGAGTTACTGTGACTGTCATTTGTCATCATTCGCATCCCAAGATGAAGATGTTGCTGTTGTTTTTGTTGTTTTGAGTTTAAAGCCATTTTTCAGTGGAAGATAGGTTATATATGGTGGTCACTATAACTGCTGGAGGAAGAACTTGGGAAAACCCTGATAAGAACAACCGACACACGAGAAAATACTGGCAAGTTGACTCATATACCCACATTGGCCAAGCCCAATAATCGAATCCACGCGATACAGGTGAGATGGCAGTGATCAGGATTAGCTGGTATTCTTTAAACAGAAATAAAACCTTGAAAATACGGCAATACGAAGCATGCAGGTAAGATATGCAAACCTTGAGAAATCCTACAACACGAAGTATGCATATGAGATAAGCAAGCCTTGAAAAATCCTACAAGGAGAAGTATGCGGGTGAGATGCGTGAATAGATGCATAGGATGGCAATAAGCATTTCGTTCAAGCCGGTCTGTAATATGGTTCATGTCAGTCTTACAGAATGCAAGATGTTTCAATGCTTCTAATAAAGTGAATCACAGACATCACAATAGTCCTCGTTCGAATCTAAACCAGATGTGCACTTAATTAAAACAACAGAATTGAATATTGTTTTTAATGGAATATTTTAATCAAATTTTCATTTTAAAAATGGGGTTCGTTTCAAACCATAACAAAGTCAATCGCTTTTGATTTGTCAAGGTGTCAGGCCTTGGTTTTATCGTCTTATCAAAAGAGACTATTGGATACATTTTTGGGGCTTTGGTTTTATTGTCTTATCAAAAGATGTCTATCCAGTATTTCTTTTCTCTTAGCCTTATCGTCTTATCAAAAGATGTCTATCCAATATTTCTTTTGCCTTGGCCTTATCGTCTTATCAAAAAAAAGTCTATCCAATGTTTCTTTTCTCTTGGTTTGATCGTATTATCAAGAAAAGTCTATCCAAAATTTATTTTGGCTTGGTTTTATCGTTTTATCAAGAGAAGTCTATCCAATATTTCTTTTGGCTTGGCCTTATTGTCTTATCAAGAAGTCTATCCAATATTTCTTTTGGCTTGGTCTTATCGTCTTATCAAGAGAAGTCTATGAAACGTTTCATTTGTCTTGTTTTTCTCGTGTTATCAAGAGAAGTCTATCCAATGTTTTTTTTTGGCTTGGTCTTATCGTCTTATCACCAGAAGACAATTCGATATCTTTCTTTTACTACTTTGACTGTGACACTGGCGTTGACATCAAACATTCAACAGACATTATACATTTAAAGCAACATCTTTTTAGCTCAATACATCTCAAAATTCTATCAAATGTTTCTTATTTCTGTTGCATTTATAAGAATTCGTCTAATCAAAGAGAGATTTTATATATTTATTTATCCTAACACTGCTCTTTTTCTTAGGCAGAGGTCATATGTCTAAAATAGATTAAAAATGTTGTTTTGCCAACTTTGTGTTAGTTAGAGCCTGATTAACTAATATATACTTTTATTAAAGTTGCCAATGAAGACAATGCATTGAATTAAATATTCATTTGTTCTGGTGTAACTGTGTTGCTTTAGAGCTTTAGTATTCAGGCCACATTACGAGACTACTGTACACTCACGTTACTTGGTTACAGCAACTCCCTTTTTGTCCCCACCAACAAGTGTCGTTCAGTCTGTCGTAAACAACTCTTGTTCTCCTACACTGCTGATCTTTTATGTGGCTTCATTTATTTCTTTAGTAATACTTTTATAGTTGTTATTAACTAATAATCTTCCTCTTTTGATGTAAAAATACCTTATATACTCCAAATAAGTATGATCCAACTGCAAAACTGTGGAGCCCCAGATTTGCAGGCGCATTATACGCCGACAGATATGGGTCTTTGGAGTTTAATAGGAGCAATCAGAAGAAACAAACTTAGACCCCTGATCTGTATCATGCATGTGTCGGCATAACAATATCAGAACTGTGTTTCACGTGTCACTATAACCAAAAACTGTGTTTCACGTGTCGCTATAATCTAAAACTGTTTCATATGTTGGTATAATACTGTCAGAACTGTGTTTCGTGTGTCGGTATAACAATCTCAACACTGTGTTTCACGTATCGCAATAACAATCACACAACTGTGTATCACGCGCCGGTATAGCAATCTCAAAACTGTGTTTCATGTGTCTGTATCACATTTCCACAACTGTGTTTCATGTGTCGGTATAATAAATCTCAAAAATGTGTTTCATGTGTCGGTTCAGGTTCTAAATAGTAACCAATGGACGTTTTATTGTAAACGCTACAATTAACTACATAAATTGCATTTGCTGCGTTGTTGTTTTTGCAGGATGTCTTTATGTAAGATAGTCTGTTTTTGTGGAGCAATCAATTTGATTAAAATTCAATCTTCACTGTCCTACGTGAAGAGCTGACAGTGACCGCTTAAGGGTCGTGTTCTCATGACCTATGTTATTGCCATAACCGCTAATTTTTTCAGCCAGTCAGATGAAGTCTTATATCCACGTTCATATTGCGTGTGTGTGTGTGTGTGTGTGTGTGTGATTTGGATTTTTAACATAGCTTTAACATTTTTTCAATCATATTGCGTGGTACAGCTGAAGAGTATCAAAGTGCGCCAAACGATTTGATTCACTTTCAGATTTCTGAAAGCTGGTGTTTCCATTGGCTAATTCAAATGTCACCAGGACATGACCCTTAAGCGGTCGCTGTCAGATCTTTACATAGGACAGTGGAGATCATGTTTCAATCAGATTGGTGGAGCAATCGGATTTAAAATCGAAATCCGTCTTAGCAGAGAGCTGACAAACATACATTCATATATGGTCATGTTCTATTGAAGTTTTAAATTCTTGTTCCATATAATTACTTTAGACAGTGTAAACATTTCCATTTCCAGTAAAGCGTCAATAGCTAACTTTTAAGGCAAGTATGAAAAATCATTCAATGACATATTTTCCTTTCTGATATGTGAAAGCTGTAATTGGATTTGATAATTCGTTTTTAAAAGACCTTGCATTCTGTTAGATATGCCGATTTAACAGATTTCGATTTTAATAAGATTGTTGGGTATGGTACCTGTTGCATTTCGTGCAAAATTGACTCACAGCTGAACATTTTGTTTAATAACAAGCGAAAAAGGTGATCATCAGGTATACTAGATTTAATGATAATTATTCATTTAAGAACTCACTATGTTTGTTTCTTTGTTTTTTTTTTTTTTTGTTTTTTTCGAAAATGGAGAAATATACATCCGATACCTGAGACAAGATGCCTTCAGTACCTTATAAAGTTGTTTCTTTCATTGCTTTTTTTTTTTTTTTTTTTGTTTTAAGTATCAAATCTTTTGTCCACAAATTAACTGACTCTTTGGTCACACTCCTTTGAATGTCTCATGATGGTTGAGCTGTTTTCATCGTGTCTCTGTGTCGAAAGTCTGTAATATGTTGAAAGTCTGTAATATTTCGACTGCTGATGTATATAAAATGAGAACACGGGAGATTGTAAAGTAGCTCAGGCGAACTTTGTGATTAATCCTTTATGAGATGAAACACAAAACCATAGAAATATTGATTCGTGATTACAACAACGCCAGATTCTGGGGCCGTTTCAGATCTATGCGTGAAAGTCTGATCGTTGATCTAGGTTGTAATAAGGGAGCAAACGATAAACGTAGAGATTGTTTTCTTGATCATTTTTAACATGTTTGATTCTTTGATATTTCTTTCAGTTGTAACAAATATCGAAGTAATTATTATAGAAAAAACACACCAATGACATCCTTAAAATAGCCATCTGATGACATCATCCTCATCAATAATAATAATAATAATAATAATAATAGTAATAATAATAATAATCATATGACAGCGATAAACGGATTTAAACAGATAATAATCGTGACGTTGATATTCAAATCAACAACAATTTACACACACACACACACACACACACACACACACACACACACACACACATATATATATATATATATATATATATATATATATATATGTGTGTGTGTGTGTGTGTGTGTGTGTGTGTGTGTGTGTGTGTGTGTAAAAATATATATTCTACTCCAATAAGAATAAAATATTTGAACAGCTTTACATCGTGCCAATCGACATCTAATGCCAGATTTTGGTAATTCTTTGTTATCATATTGCCATATCATAAAATCCCTATTAATTCGTTGTACATAATAATGAAGTGAACTTTAGTTTGGTGATCCTTGATTAATTTTCGGACTGATGCAGGAACAGCAGTAAAATGGAACTATTGATATAAAACTTGATAACCTTTGAGTATAAGAAATAAACAATTTGGTAACATAAGATCCATAAAGATATTATTAATTAAATTTCAGTAATTATCATTTGATATTCTTACCTTGTAAAAGCAGTGAGCAATTTTTATATAACATTGTTTTAAAAGAGGCAAACTTTTGGGGGAAATATTAAAATTTTTATCCGTCATAATTTTGTTACCCAAATATAACTTTCATTACAAAGAACTGAAAATTTCAATGTCAAAACTAAAATAAGTTATTAGTCCGAAAAATAAAACATAATTATGGTTCTCAAACATAAGCGATCTCCCACCGTATATACTTGCTTGTAAGACAAGTCAAACTGCAAACAACAAAGATCCTGATCTGCCGTAGCATAATGCACCTGCAGATCAGGGTCGATGTTGTTTGTTTTACTGATTACTCCTAACAATCTGCAGAGACCGAGATCGATACAACCTCTATATCACGTAACTGTAGAAAAAAAATAATAACTTCACTGCACTGACCGCGATCAACTCGCACATGGTTCTTCCGAGCTGAATTTAAAAAACAAACAAACAAACAAAAACACTTTTAGTGGAGTTCCTGCGGATGGTTTGGTTTGGATTTTGTCTCCCGATTGTAAGAAGTCTACGGTAGTTCTGTTGATATTGTTGTAGATGGATTATCCAACTGAAACTCATTCTTATTTTAACTCAGAAATGTTCCAGAGCATTTGGCATAGAGTATCCCGCGTCAGCATGAGTTATAATACGACATATCATCAGACTGGCCAAATCAGTATGTGGCACATCTAATTCCATCAGTTTCTAATCTTCCTTTGATTAAATATGAACTTGGTAATCATTAGAGACTCTTCCAATCAATTGTTATCAAAGGTCAATACTGCTCTCTTTCCAGCCGTTCAGTTGTGTATCTCTTTCGTTTGGGAGCCACCGATGTCCCCCAAAATGATCGCATTTTCTTAGCCAACAGACTATCACCACTCTTTAAGGTGACATCCTATTATGGAGTTTATTTTTCTCTCTCCAGATCTTTAGATTTTGTGAGAGATAATTTCGTTTTTGGTATTCTGGGCTTTAGCTCCGCATTGTCAGTGAACATTTCTGGGTTATGTCGGTAGCACCTGCCACCAACCCAACCAATTTCTTCGTGTGTGTACGAGTGTTAAAGTACGAGCAAGGAAGAGTCAAGGCTGTTATGACTAAGCACGTGGAAGGGCAATGGGTCTGAGAGTGTTAGGGCCACTATACAGGTCACAATACACGTCCATTTCAGATATGGGTCTGAACATGATTGGGTCACTATTTAGGATACAATATACGTCTATGTGGACGATAAGCATGAATGTGTTCGGGCCACTATGAAAGATAGAATGTAGTTTACAATACACGTCCATTTTTGACCACGAGCGTGAGTGATATGGCCATTAGATACATGGGCGCCCGCAGCATGGGTCAAGGGGGGGGGTCACGTGACCCCTTCGAAATCATACTGCAAATATATATATATATATATATATATATATATATATATATATATATATATATATATATAAATTGCGACAAGTTTAATCATTTAAATGAAGCTGAAATATGTCACAAGATTCTGTTCAAAACGCTTAATAAATATTAGCTTTAGTTTCAGACTGCTTCTTATATTAACTCTCCCGGCCGTGACTGACTGACCCCCCCCCCCGAAAATCCTGACCCCCTCTGCACAAAGTCCTGACCCCCCCTGCAAAAAATCCTGCGGGCGCCCATGATTAGATAGGGTACAACACGAGTCCATTTGGACCACGAGTGTGAGTGATATAACCATTAAATAGGATACGACCCAAGTCCATTAAATAAAGCAGTAAAATAGCACATTTCATGGCTCTAAAACTGTTTTTTTGTGTGCTAAAGGAACGAAAAGATATAAAGTGATTTTGAAAAAGACATTTTTAAGACTTTACGTGCAAATTTTTGTACGGTTTGATGCAAGCTATACCGACATCAGTGGTAGGTATCGCTACACCAATTAAGTCAATGAGCTCCTATTGCATCCTCTAGTTATCCATTCAAAATTCATAAAATATTACCTCTGATTTGTCCTGCTAAATCGCGAGGAATTTTATCTGCATTCAGCAGATCGTATCACTAAAGCCTAAAGAGAAGATAATTTTTGTTTGAGTTCAGTCTTTTAGCTTTAGTGTACGAAGACGGAACGGTCACTAGCACCAAACATTCCAGTCATTACATTCAGATAAAAGTATTTCCAGAAAATATAATAATATAAACCAGAAAGAACTCGTTTTACCGCATGGCGTAAATCTTACA
This sequence comes from Megalonaias nervosa, assembly GCA_016617855.1. Taxonomy (NCBI): domain Eukaryota; kingdom Metazoa; phylum Mollusca; class Bivalvia; order Unionida; family Unionidae; genus Megalonaias; species Megalonaias nervosa. The sequence goes on along the minus strand of JAECUM010031594.1, from coordinate 44,767 downwards.
ATATCTAGGTATTCAGTTGTTAAATTGAATGCGTGACATAATTAGTCTGCGGGGGAGTTCAGTGTTGTTGTAATGATTACTTCTGAGATAAATCTGGAATTCATATGAAGCATTTATATCGAAACACCGAAATGAGACGCAGATAAAACTACTGAAACTGAAAGGTAATTCAATTCTCTACCTTCTCGCTCTCATTAACGCCCAAAGAAAATAAGATATAAATTAAACGCCAAGAAGAACAGCAAGTGCTCCACAATGTGTCAGGGTCAACGAAACTGACTGAAACGCAGTGTCTTCCCAGCATTTTGTTCCTTCTTAATGAAGCCATTATGTCTCTTACGTGCACGTTTTCCTTTGGGCGAAGTGTTGGTATGAAAATCTTAGTTTGTCACGTCGACACTACAGTTATGTTAATGGAAGGCAAACCGGATGTTCAAAAATATGAACCCAAAGTATATTTTGGGAACGTGACGTATTGTTTTGTTCAGGGAGATCAACGCATTTGTAAGGTTTTAACAGGGTGATGTTTCTTTGAATATAGCAAAATGACAAGGCGACTGTAAAATGCACTTCCTTCTTTTTTTCCAGTTATTTGGTTGGCCTTACTTAAATGCAGACAGTTTATCGGTTGCTGGATAAATATTAAGAATATAAAAAGAACCGATGTGTAATATTCATAATTCATACACCAGTGAGAAATTTTACTATTTTCATAAGATATATTTTTATGTATATCTATAATTTTTGTAATTTTTATTCATGGCTGTAAATTGTAGTGATTATTTATAGCTGGATTTGGTGTACGTGCATAGGGTCTATTTTAAGATATTAAAGAAGGTAAAATTGCAAAGGAATTATAAATTGATGCTTTGGTATGTGTTGACAGTTACTAACATTAAAATCATTAGCAAATATGTCACGTTTTTCCCACTGGACAGGTCGGTCAGGTGGTATTTTAATAGAATTAAGTTAATTCCCATTGGATGGTTTAAATCATGCGAGTTCTACAACTTTGGAAATTTGCGATTTGTCAGGTAGGTAGTAGTGATAATGTGCGTGTTTTAGCTTCTTCGCCGGTATATAAGTAATTCGGACTAGGTAGTTTCCTTATTCTTATTTCTTGTGTTCTTGCTGTAACATGAAGTTTGCAGACGTGTTTTATGTTTTATTTAGATATTATTTGAGAGGGAAGACATTTGCTTGGATGATTCAGTGGAAATAGAAAGTGGTCATTGAATTGTAGTATTATTTTAGAACTATTGTAAATTATTCAAAGGAGTTCTGGACAACGCCATTTTGACAACGTCAAGATTCTTGGCGGACCAGTACATTTCCGGATCTGAAATTTATACGGAACATTTCATTCTTTTGGATTTAAACAGAACTTTTTTTAGGATTTGGCATCAATTTATAATACTATAAGCTTCTCTTGAATTCTCATTTTATAACATTGATAATTAAGTTGCTTATTTAGTTTTACAAAACTTGTTTGTTTTGCCTTTTCTGTTACTTAGTTTATGACCACAGAATTGAAACAATATGAAATGATACACCAGTTAAGTGGTAAGCTGGAATTTCCACGATTAAAAAGGCAAGTGAACATTGTTTTTAACTAACGTAAACTATGTTACGTACCATGCATATGAAAAAGGGAAAAAGCAGGGGAGGCCCTATAATAGATGCCAGCAACTGGAGCCCTATGCGAACCATGCAATCGGAGCCCCTCAACCCCGATAATTTCTCCTCAGATTTGGCGCCCCATTTAACTAGGTTCCTTAGGCATCCGCCTTGTTCGCCTATATGGAAGAGCCACTCCTCCGAAAAGACAAATATGCAAGAATTGCAATGTTTTTCCAATAGCAATTATCAGCCTCGATGAGTGATGTTAATTTCTGTTTTACTACATGACTTCTAATGCATTTAAAACACGTAGCTCTAAATTAATTTTCTGGAATATTGCCAATATTCGGCACATTATAAAATATTTCTGTATTTGTGTTATTAATGGAAGTTGTAATTTCTTTTGATAAATAATATATGAGCCTAACATGAAACTTTGATTAAAACATCAAATCATCCATATCTTGAACATCTATCCAGTCATTAATACTTTGAATATCTATATAACCAGTCACTCATACCTTGAATATCTATTTAACTAGTCATCCTTACCTTGAACGTCTATATAACCAGTCACTCATTCCTTGAATATCTATTTAACCAGTCATCCTTACCTTGAACGTCTATATAACCAGTCATCCCTACCTTGAACGTCTATATAACCAATCATGAATACCTTGAACATCTATGTAACCAATTATTAATACCTTGAAGATCTATATAACCAGTCACTCATACATGGAACATCTATATAACCAATCATTAATAGACTGAATATCTATATAACCAATAAATATTTTGATCATCTATATAATCAGTCATTCGTACCTTGAACATCTATATAACCTACCATTCATACATTGACATTATCAGGGTTTTACAGATCCGTTACATCATAAGCTATATTAATATAATTAGTTAACTATTTAAGGCCAAAAATAATTGAACGGTGAGGATTGGGGGATGTCAGAAAGTATACCAGAAAACCATAAATAAACAAATATTTTCGATATTCTACGAGACTTCATTACTCAATATCCGCCTTTAAAATTTCTAAAATCTAGTGAAACTTTCATGTTACACTTGCTGACACAAAACTATATCCTACTTGTTTTTGCATCAGGTGTCTGCGTATGTATTCCACCTTTGTTTGCGTTTCATACGGTACTAGTAATCATTAACCTTCATGCCGATTGTCAGGATCATTCAAACGCTAAGTGTTGAATGTATTTGTACATTTTATTTTTACTGTAAATATGAGGATCTCTGATATCAGCTTACTTTGCAGTATGTTTTTAAGTATATAGCTGTAAAACCTTATTTATGCAACTTTCTCATGCATTTACTAAGACGAGGTGAGTGTGTACGAGAGAGAGAGAGAGAGAGAGAGAGAGAGAGAGAGAGAGAGTAAAATAATCAGTTAAGTTTGAGAGGTATAATTAATTTGGGCCAATGCGTCTTCTATGGGATACAGAAAATAGCTCCAGCTGTAGCTATGTCAATTTTGTTTGCAATTTAAATTTAAAAAAATAATAGACATACGAGCAATTGTTCAGCGACGTTTTCTTGCCTTTTAGGAAATTCATAATCATAAATGATAAGAGTACGTTATGAATGCTGTATTGTCGTCATTACTTTTTTGGGCGTCTGTAGGAAACATCGTGTCTGCTCTGCACATTGTTTGTTCCTTTGTGGAGAATAATAGGAACGGTTTAACACTGTTTCGTGTTTCAGGTCTGTGCCCTACCTGCATAATTTATGCTTAAATGACATGGAGGGCAAAACGGATATCAAAAGGTCGTTTCGTTGAAATGAATAATCCTAATTCTTGCGAGATTGTCGGCTCTCGAATATTGTATAAACAGCTTTGTATGAATTTTCTAGAACGAAGTAAATGTAATGTCACATCCAATGTAAGTTCGGTAGTGTTGTCAATTAAATCATGATAATGACTTTGATCAACTGTAATACATTGAAACGTTTGAATTATCTCTTGCTGGTTCCTCGTTTTATTTAGTTTCTATTTCTCACTCGTTTGAATATATTGCTCGTTCACTGTTCAAGTATTTGACTATGCCGTGTTTGTAATGTTGTACTTTCTTCATTTAAACCATATTTCATGTCTAAATCATAACTGTGTCTTATATTTATTTAATCAATATGAATTCGAACAGAAAGCGCAGACAATAAAAGAAGCAACTTATCATTTGCAAAAGAGATTGCGATTACTCTCAAAAGTAAAGAATTAAATTTTGTTGCGGACACACTGGAAATGGTTGTGTAGAGTTCATTCATTCCATTCATTCGGTCAATACACGGCTGCTTGTTGCAATCTTAACTGCATTTGAAATGCATTTGTATGTAATAAAAATAAAATATATGTGTAGTATGTACGCGGTATGTTTTTTATATACCACTCGTATGTAATACTACAAAACTTAGTCAGATTGGGAGAAAAAAAATCGGGATATGGATGGACATAGACAATACGAGTAATACTCCATCGACTAAGTTAAAACCTTCAGGAAGTAAGGATAACACTAAAGCCTGACCTTTTTCAAAAGCGAATGCTCATTTGAATGGGAATGGTAAACATACTGAGAATCTAAGGCCAGAGGAAGCAGACTGACATCAGTAAAGACTACCACAACAACCTTGCATGATAGGAGTCCATGACTCAGCCAAATAATGATAATGCTGCTGATACTACTGTTACTACTACTACCACCACCACCATAATCTCTAGCAAGATTATGATGGTGATGATGTAAATGGCAACAACGACTATGATGATCATGAAGACGATAATAACGATGAAAACAAAGTTAAGTCTATGATCATACTTTTCCATTCTTGAAATATCCAACTTCTCCAACAAATAAGAACATATATATCTCGAATTCACATCGTAGGATTTGTCAGTGATTGCTTAAAGCTGTGTAATTTTCTATAGATCTGACCGCCATCATCTCCTTGTCAGTAGTATGCCGATTATGGCTGTTTGAGTGTACTAAAGATTCCAAGCTAAGATAAAATAAAATGGCGAGGCCTCGTGATATGGGATTTACTGTTATATGAAGTATATAAATGTGTATAGGACAATTTGCATGACAGGCTTAGTTCGAAAATGTAAGAATAAATCATGGAAGAATAAGTGTAACTATGTTTGATATCCCTGATTGAACCCTCGACGTCAATGTTTCTGATTAATTTATATTCTTCTCTAGATTAATTTTTGTCATTGGGTTCGCATCCGCGAAGAAAGTGTTTCTTAAATTGTACGTATGTTTAGGTTTGTTTTTGTTTTCGTCATCATAATTTCTCAGCTTGAAAGTGGACATTATTTACATCCTTCTGAATGAATAACATGCAATGTTTTCAATGATTTGTACGATAAAAGATATGAATATACACTAGACAATATCACTTTATATTCTTTGACATCCTGCTACTCCCCATATTTACATTATTCTGTTATTCCTTCTTCCTTCTGAACAAAATAACATGTGTTTGTACCAACAACATGCTGTCTAGATAATACGTCATCTTGTAATTTATTGTTTTGCTTGCTTGAAATATAGCATCCCGCGAGGGCCTTAAATTAATAAAGTTTATGTTTTGCTCTCCTTTGTTCTTGTAAAAGGCTATAAAACAAAGAATGCAGCTGTAGTGACGCGTCGAATAGATGTGGCCGATGATAGAATGCTTTGGGAATGGAATCCTACATCCTCGAATTCGATTTAGCCTGCCTTCTCGCAGCGATGCCACTGTCTTAGAACTTCTTTTTTAACCTCTTTTCGTCAAATAAAATGGTTTGGACAAAATAAACGACTTCTTAATTATAACAATTCTGATCAAATTCTATTGGTCACTTTGTGGTCTGAAGCAACTTTCCTGGTCGCAATATATTTGTGATGACGGATTGTTCAAAAGTGTATTCGCAAAACTTTCATCATAAATGGGTCACATGATCGCTTATGACGCAAAGAAAATCTATATTTTATTTTCATGAAAATAATATTATCAGTTAGCGATACATTAAGCTAGTCTTTGGGTAATGGGAGAATCTCAGAGCAAGATTGTAAAGGAAACATATTTTCAACACAAAACCTGATGATTATTCCATGATGCATTCAAGCTTTTAGTGTCGTTTTTGTAATGAATGAATGTTTAAGTGTTGTGTTCGTAGTTATAATTAACATGCATATTGAAGCCACGCAGATTTTATTGGTTTTGTTGCTGAGGTTAAGAAAATGTAAATCTTTTTTAAGTAGGGATGTCAAGTCGTTTCTTTATAGTCTACATTAATTAATATTGAGCAATTAGGTTAAACGTTTCTTTAAAGTCTACATTAATTACTATCTGGCAATTTTAACTCTGCAGAAAACTGGTGTGTCATCACTGAATATTTCATCACAACTGTAAAGTATGCAAGCTCTGGATAATAGGATGCCATGTTCTTTCTTATTCCCACGATCTCTACAAAGTCAAATCACGTCTAAATCTCAATTACAACAATTAAGTCACTTAATAGCAGTCAAAATACAAATAAAAAGGTAAAGATTAACCATTTTCCGACTGTCCTTAACATGCATTTGCACTATCTGTATATGCCTACGGTCGTGTCATTGACAACTGTGGTAAAATTATATTAGAAAAAACATGTGAAGTAATATTTATGAAACAAACGATGGTCTATTTTATTGTATGCATTGGATAAATGAATGAAATTGCCTGCCCAGCTAGAGCAGCTCGAAGCTGCGCTTATGGTAACGCATATTGACTGCATAGTAGGCAGGTTGAATAAACATTTTGTTATGTTGTTGGGATCTCATGATTTATTCAGCATGTACTTGAGCAGAAAATACAAATTTCAGATCCTGAATATCGAAGAAGACTGTAAAGACTTAAGTTTACAATAGCTAGTTTACGGTACAGTCAAAATCAGGATGGATAATTGTGAGTCCGCCCAGATCCTCAGGAATTATTAAGCGGTCCGCCGAGACTCTCAGGAATAAATTACGTGGTCTGCCAAGGCCCTCAGCGATGTTCAAGTAGTTCGTGAAAAGATGTTTGAGAACCACTGATATGTAATATTATTAATCTATTCAATGCAAATACATTTACTTTTAAGACGAAGAACGCGCACGTGTACTGGTCCGTGTGTAAAAGAAATCTCCATGACGTTATGCGATATTGTGTATTCATCGTCTTCGGGGATTCTGTCACTATGAATATGCACACATCTTAATCCCAGCTCTAAAACACACACAATGTCAATTAAGAATACAGTCGTCAGTTAGCCATGCTCTCTGTCCTCATTTAATTAAGTTAATAAAATCTTTGGACAAGGTCCATAATTAATAAGGCAATAGTTTAAGCATCTGTCACCGATTATACTTCATTTAGCTTCTTATTTCGATATTTAGATGAAAGCACTCAGGAAGTGACACACAAAATGAATTTTGTTCGTAGACTGACTGAAAACAAGTGTTAACTCAGTCTGTGTTTATGTACTGAGAAATCAGCTTGCAATCATCATACAATTTAGATAATCCAAACATTAAAGTGAATTGTTAAAAAGATAGTTATCTCATATCAGACATTAGTGCTTGTTTCGAAGGAAATAATAAGAATAAATAGGTACCTTTTCTCTGAAGACGCATGTTTTGCTCAACCGCTAAGACACATACTACTATGAATTGAGAAACGTGAGGAATTATAATTATTTTCTAATTTCTCATTTCTCCGTATGTTTTAATTTTTTTTATTTTTTTTTAAATTTTTTTTAAACTACAACATTTTAAAGTTTTAATATATGAAGTACCCTTTTCATTTTATGACGAAAATTATTAGCAGAATATTTTATTCCTTGTCACATTGCCATAAATGGAAATATCAATTACGTTATTTTGAATAAGATAATTTCTATGAAGATATAGCTGAATTTTATAAAATTAATACATGTTTTCATAATTTATATAAAGTTCAAATCATTAAAGTCAAATTTAATAAACTTTTCCATCTATTTTTCTAGGGCTTGTTATATGTTTATAGGCGTAAAGTATCACTCAATCCATCATCCATCCAACCATCTAACAATCATTATGCATTTTAACTTGTAGAATATTGATTTTTTTTTTGCTTTGAAATGCAAGTCATAATGCATGCAGTTCGTTTTCATTTTCTCCACTTAATGTGTGCAGACAATTTCTGCATCTTTTGACTCCTCGGCAAGTAGCATCTAATCCAAATTTAGTTAGGGGCATAGCATCTGGAATCTTAGAGTTTATCGCAAGATTCCTTCCCCAAAAGATTAAGCTGGCTTCTAGCAACCTAATAAATGCATATTTCAATTACAATTATGCCTTAAATTAAACATTCTCTCATCTGCCTGGTAATATTCTTACTCGCAACACTTCACCAACAAGAGCACAAATTATTCTAGTACTATTACCATCACACTTAATGGAACAACTACCACTTTACCGACATCACTACTACAACGAATAATAATAATAATAATACATGGGTTATTTAAAAAGTTTTGAAAAATAGTGCACTGTACAACGTTTTAGCCAAAGAGTCCGGCAGTGCACACACCCCCATACTCCCCATGCACCTTTATATACTATGACTGAGTATCCAATTATTATGTTTAAGTATGTAATGTAAATCCATTTTTCATCATCCATGACAACCTCATTAAAATTTCCTTGGTAACTGTTTTCATATTTACAGAGTAACTGTTTGGCAATTTCAACCCGCGTATTTAATCAGCCGTCAACAGATGCGGGACCAATCTTGCACAAACCCTTTTGAGCTTTCAGATGAATCGCCAATGCGTAGAAAACGAGAGCCATAGTGTTTCTTTTTATTTTTCCCCGACCCAAGATACATGTGCCTGACTATGCTAATGTCACTGAGCATTTTTGTATGCCTCCAAAGTGGTTGCCAAAAGTTGTAGAAAACCACCGCGTACTGAGCAATCCATCTGCATTACTGAACCATTCATCCGCGTATCCAACCATCCATCCGTTAGTTTTTCAATTTTTTTTAGTTCATTATATGCTGTGGATAATTGCATTTTGGGCTTGACATTGCTTAAAATAAAGTTCATTTCCTGCCTGACCTGAATCATTAATTTTTTGTAATTATGCAAACAACTAATACATTTAATTTTTTCTCTATGAGTATGAGTTAACTGGTAGGATTATTATCTTTGCCAGATCAAGGACACTGCGGTTACCATTTTCTTTATTATAATTTAGCAATAGGCTTTCTAAGTATAACTAAGACTGTATCTTGCAAAGATATGGCATCTTCCAGAAAGAAATTTTCCTATAGGTAATAGCTTTTTCTTTTCTTCATAGAAAATGTTAATTATGACCTGAGGTCAAGTAGAGGACTATATAATCTTTTTTCTAGAAATTATTTATTCGTGATATAAGATCTTAAGGCAGAATCATTGTTGTGTCCGTATTTCATTCGGGCTAGAATTTATTTATTCAAATTATTTATGCACTGGAACTACAAGGTGCTCATCATGTAAAATTATATTCTTGGAAATAGACTTTAATTGGGAATTATAGTGAAACTCAAATAAAGATATTTTCTTGTATTGTTTTTATGTGATTCAACAAAAGGATGTTGGCATATCACCATGACATAGGCCACAGGCACATCAACACTTCCAGCCTTTGATTTATTTTGGATTACCACCAAAGTTTCTTCAGAACTTTAATCATTAGGACTTGTGTTAGTAATTCTAGGATTATTTGGGAATTTTTTCGCAATACTGTACTTTCTTTTTACATTTTTCGTTTTGTATTCTAGGAAAATAAGTTATTTGTTGACGTTACAGAGCATGTTGCTTCTCACTCTTTTCTAGTACTGATTTTAAGACCATTGAGTCGTAATAGCACAATATGTTTAGTAACTCTTGCATGAAATTTTAAGCATTCCAAGAATTAGGGGTAAAACTGATTAAAAATTAAACTCTTATTCTGGCGATTGAACACACATGTAGAGAGAAAGTAGTTTGACCTTTTGTGAATTATTTTTCAATATATCTTGTCTTTCAAATATATGAAGTGCTGACTAGTCAAACGGTGATTTTAGATATGTTACTCAGGTATTGATAAACCATTTTTTGTTTATATAATATTTAGTTTCATACTCTACTCCCCGATCTAATCCTGTGAATAAAATATTATATGCAATTCCTGTTGTACTCATCGATCTAATCCTCAACAGGAAATGTGATATCGAGTTCACATTATACTACAACCATTATTTTCATTACATGATATCGTTTCATACATCTTATACATAATTTCTGACAATCAATATGAACTACTTAATTAGTTCTAAGTTTCATATTTCACATGTAAAATAATTGACACTTTGGGCGACAAGCAGCAATTGCACTCACTTTGCTTATTGAAAATGGTATATAATGTAATCTTTCAAGTAAGAAAAATAATAGCAGATACACTTACACTTACATTCGTATTGTTATTTTATGTCAAAACATGTTCTGAAAATCGCCTTATATACAAATGTATCATTTTTAAAACTCTCAAGTATCATTCTATCCAGACGATCCAATGACAAGTGTCAAGTAATTTTATTACGTTCTACTTTCGGTTTCATTATAAAGACTAATGACAAAGCATAACAGTTCTATCCATGTTTTTACTGCGACTGTATGGATCTTAATCCACCAGCGGCTTATTACTTGATTGTATTTCTTGTACTCTTTTAAAATAAAATAACAAAAATCAACATTCATTTTCCCGGGATGTCGTAGAAAACAAAGCCATACTCTTGTCATGAGTACCCAAACAGCGTTTTCTTACCTTAAAGTTACATGATTTACAAAGAGCTACCTTGTTTTATTAAGACTTGGATTTAATTAGTTTCCTTAATGTCATCCGTTAATGGTGTAAGATTCTTGAACTATTGTGGAGCGTACCAGTAACTCGGTATTTTTATATGACCATTCCTTGTTCTGGGGTTATGAACCAAGCCGGTCTAAGTTACTGATCGTGTTCTCTAAACCGATATAAGTTTACTTAGCATTTGTGCACTTCCTTGGCCGCATGAAAGATCTCTATAGAAACAAAACACTTTCAACTGGAGTGGCACAACCCCTTTTTGGAATGAATGTATTAAAGATTTAAGGTCGTTTGGTAGTTCCGAATTTAGCGTGTAGAAAATAAACCAAAAGGTTACCAATACTGATTCCCCACAGATCCTAATTTATAGCAAATATTTTCAGCAGAATATAAAATTGTCTTGAATTAGAGAATGGGTTAGCCAATGAAGTGGAATAAGATTCATAATCTCAACGTGGTAACACAGAAAAGTTTTAAAAAACTGATCACTTGAAATCATTGAAACGAAGGCTCCTGACTTGTTTGTTTTGGGTTTAAAGTCATTTTTCAGCGTATGACGACTATACATGGCAGTCAATATAATCGGTGGAGGAAGAACCACCAACCCACAGGTAGATACTGGCAAATTTCTCACATACTCACATTGGCTGAGCCCGAGGCTCAAGTCCACGCATACAGAGGTGAGATAATAGTGATCGCTAAAAGCGAGCGCTTTAGACAACTCAGGCACCAGGGGTCACGAAGGCTCCTGGTCTCGGTGAAATCTACCAAAAGCTTCACCTTCTTCAGTTTATTTCAAGAGTAACATGGTTTTATATTATCCACGTTGCCGCATGTTTTGGTAAAATCATAAATATTGAGATCCAGTGACGTACATTACCATCGCTCAGGGAGTCGCCTCCTTCATGCCGAACATAAATTCTGAAAGAGCATAATTTGCATCATGTGTCAGCTGTAGATAAAGAATAAAGCGGTACAGGCAGCAAGCTAATTCTATACCATACGCCAGCAATGTCTTTTAGTTTAGCTTAAATGCACCATAACGTTGCTGATGTTTCACTTTTCTAAAGAGATTAGATTTTAATTTCAATGAATTCCTCTGCTTCGTACACTTAGTAACTTTCACGACGAAAGTATGTAGACTGTTGTCATTTATGACAAGAATTTTTCTGTACAATATTTCTTGCTTTCTTCAGCAACAAGAAATTACAATTTTCGTTCATGTATTCTAAGCATAGTGTTATACCAGACATTATTAAGAGCCATTTGTAATTAGATCTTTGAAAAAATTCAACTGCTTCACAACCAAACATCTGTACACACTAAATTCCCTAAACATTACAGTTTAGCTGTCGATATGCACCACACACACACACACACACACACACACACACACATACACACACTCACACCCACACACACACACATTTTTAGTTGTCGACATCGCACATACAATGCCTACATATTTAGTTGTTGATATACCGCACACACACGCACGCACTCACAAATAAGCAGAACACACACACACACACACACACACACACACACTGACTATATTTTGAGTTGTCGACATACCGCAGACACACAATGACTATACTTTTAGTTGTCGACATAATGCACACACGCAAAAAGAGAAGATATGGCAGATCGTTTGAACAACGTGTTATTTATAGATATATTTTGTGTCACAAGTTGATGATGACGGTGGATTAATTTGCTCTTTTCACATGAAATTTCCACAAATGGCTTTGTTGATACTATTTCTAATGTGTGAAAAGTCAGGTCATCTAAGACTACAACAGATCGATTCGGACCCTCGCGTTCAAATCGATTCATTGTACATTGGATATTTATACACAACACAAAATGTAGTGGCTTTGGTACATGCAGCATAAAGTTTTGGCAGGTGAATACATTTTACTTCTTCAGTAAATATTTCCCAATGTTCAAGAGCAATGAAACTTCATTTCTCTTAAGCTTCATTTCCCTTAAGCTTCCATCCAGTGAATCCGAAATTTATTATTCTAAATAGACATACATTTGCTATAAATTTATTTTCCCTATTGGATTTATTCTCTAAAAATAGCGCATCTCTACTGCTACACAGAAAAATTTAATACTTATTCACGTTACTTTAGTAACCTTGCCTGATGATAAGAGGAGGCCAGTTAGCCAGGTATATTTAATTACTTGTACTCGAAAATAATTCTGCACAAATAAATGCACCGTATCGAAATGTTCTTTCAGAAATAAACTGTGTTTTAATCGACTTCTCTATACGTATGTTGCAGTTAGTTTTCTCTTTCAAACGTACCTGGCCATCTTTACCTGCAATAACAGCTACAGTCCCCATGTTAGCGACCTACATCTGTACGTGGAGACGTCTAGGAAAAAATGACATCCATAAGACAAAATTAGCATTTGTTAATTAATGTCTTAAGGACAAGACTATACAAAAATGTAAAACATTGTCTAATGTTCGATGTAGCATTTCCATTTGCAATATTAACTTAATGTTTTGGAAAGAATATAAATACTGTTCACAATGGAAATGAACCAAGTAAGGTAGCTGTTAACATTGATTTCGTAATTTAAATTCAACTGGAGTTGCGACAGAAAGGTAAAAATAAAAATATGTCACAGAAGAAATAATGGGCGTTAATAACTACATCTGGATAGGGCCAATGTTAGTAATGTGGATAACGTAATCTAAACGACACACCTCTATTCAAGGAAAAAGTTGAGGACATTTTTATGGTAATTTATATTCTAAATCTTCCGATGCTACAACAAAAATATCTCTCGAAAGTGGAAAAAAAGATGCAACAATCGTTATGACGTGGAAAAGTTATCTTCAAATTTCTCACTTGAAATAAAGGTAGTGTCAATGATTTTCGAGTAGAAGTTACAATTTCATGGTCACTCTCATTGGAGAGTTTGTTGAATATACTGTGATTTTCATGGGTATAAAAAGCAAATCTTATGGAATAAAATCTCACTCTTGTCAAGCTCATAATACCAACAGTAGTGTTTTACATCTATACTTTAGCTAGAAGTATATCAAAGGGACAGGAATGATTTTGTCCATTGCAACGAGAAACTTATTTCGTTATGGATATATGAAATTTAAGTCACAATCACATTCTATTAGATCATTGACAGGCAGTATTGTGTGGAAATATTCAACAACATAAGTTAGCATACTGTAAAATTCAAAACGGTACCAAGCAATTTTAATGGTATGTGAAATATCACTCATTGGGACCTATTTAGCATAATTGTAAATTATTACAAAAATACAACTAAAGATAAAGCTTCGGAATTTTGTATACATGTAGCTTATGAGAAATGGTGTATAAATCATAATGATTCTAAATATATTTTCATTTGATGATGAGTCTTATATTTGCATAGCAAACAAAAACACATACTTCCGCATGTGTGCATACTTGCAGCTGGTAATAAAAAATTCCTCAGTAAAAGATGTTTCTCCTCAAGAATGAGACTTCTGCAATACGAAAGAGGCTGTGTCATGTACAGAGATATATAAAGTATAACAACATAAACCAGGACATACGGTAATGTCATACGCATTTCTTGGATTTACACATGTACATATGAAAACAAATGTTGTACGATAAACGCTGTTGCATTTGAGTAAGCACAAATTATAGTCCCAAACCCCAGCACTCACACGCACGCACATACACACCTCATTTTTATAGGCAGATCCTTGAGAACTATATAGTTGTTGACATGTACTAGTGTTAGTTTCGTACAAGCACAAGTGTTCGTGCGTGTGTGTGTGTGGGGGGGATTTTTAAAGTAGCTTAACAATGTTTCAGTCATATCGCTACGATGTTTGCAGTGTGGAGTTTATAGTGATCCTAGCACCGCGGCATCATACTGTAGACATGTAGCATGATGTCCCACCCAGTCATATTATCCTGACACCAAACCGACCAGTCCTACCACTAACCTCTTAATGCTCAGCGCCAAGCGAGGCAGCTGTTAGTACCATTTTTATAAATCTTTGGTATGACTCGGCCAAGGTTCGAACCCGCGACCTCCCGCATCCGAGGAAGACGCTCTAACCACTTATGTCACCGTAGCAGTCACAGACATAAGGTTTCAAACTAGATTTTGCTTTACTTGACATTACTGAATTCCTGTCAACATCGCAGCTGATCAAAGAGTCAAGAATATCTAAACTCGACATTTAATGTTTGGTAATAGTTTCTGATAATAATAATAATAATAATAATAATAATAATAATGAGGACTTTGTATAGCGCCTAATCTTTAGAAGCTCTAAGCGCTTTACAACATTTGACAACACTTAAAAAACATATATAATGATATGATTACAAAAATAAAAACAAACACCACGAAATTAGAAAACAGAAAACATGCTGTAAGTATTTTAGGTAAGGAAACATTATTAGGTCTTTAAGTCTGTTCTTGCAGTTGAAATAGGTGAGTTTTAAGAGCGCTCTTGAATGAGATCACTGTGTCTTTGTGTCTAAGTTCAGTGGGCAATTCGTTCCACGTTGCTGGGCCCTGGTATGCAAAAGAACGTTGTCCATATGATTTCATTTTCATAGTGGGAATAATGAGAATGCGAGTGTCAGAAGAGGAGCGTAAGTATCTTGCTGGTGTATACACATGGGTGAGGTCGGATAGGTATGTTGGACTGGAGCCCGTCAGTGAAACGTAGCACAGAGAACAAATTTTGTGTTTGATTCTGGATCGAATGGATAGCCAGTGTAGGGTACAGAGCAGGGGGGAGGCGTGCTCTGATCGTGGTACTCTAAGGATGATCCGAGCAGCTGTGTTTTGAACTTTTTGAAGTTTCTGGAGATGATATTGAGACGAACCAGACAGAATTGAGTTACAATAGTCCAGTCTTGAAAGTACTAAGGAACACACAAGTGTTTTAGTGGCATCAACAGAAAGATACTTGCGAATGGAGCTGATGCGTCTGGACTCAAGATATGCAGCCTTGCATATGTTCATGACATGTTGATGCAATGAGAGAGTACTGTCGAGAGTAACACCTAGGTTTCGTACTGACTGTGTGAATTTAATGTTGGTGTTGCTGATATTTATTGTCTGAGGTAAAGGATGTGAATGAGAAAGTCTTTGTGTTGTGATCAGAATGGCTTCAGTTTTATCATCATTCATATGCAGCTTGTTACATGTCATCCATGATTTCACATCGGAAATGCACCTCTCTACACCTTGGATGGTAGCTTCAACTTCAGTTGGTTGGCTAGATTTGTATATGTGGGTGTCATCAGCATACAATTGGTGAGACACTGGATGATGATCTATGACACTTGAAAGTGGCTGAGTGTATAGAATGAAGAGAGCAGGTCCAAGAACAGATCCATGTGGAACACCACAACATAGATCAACTAGGCTGGAGTGTTTTCCATTTGCGGACACAATTTGTGTCCTGTTGACCAAGTAGGACTTGAATCATAGCAAGGCTGTATCATGAATGCCAAATACATGCTGGAGACGGTGAAGTAATATATCATGGTCTATTGTGTCAAATGCTGCAGACAAGTCAAGGAGAGTGAGGACTGTAATCTTTCCGCTATCCAAAGCAGAGAGAAGGTCATTAACTACTTTCAGAAGAGTAGTTTCAGTACTGTGGCAAGGGCGATATGCAGACTGTATATTTCTAAAAAGACTTTTTGAATTCAGATGAGATACAAGTTGGGATAGAACAACTTTTTCTAAGATTTTTGACATGAATGGGAGATTAGAAACTGGGCGGCAGTTCTTTAAATCGTTATGGTCGAGTGTTGGTTTCTTCAGCAGAGGCTTTACAATGGCAGTTTTGAAAAATGATGGGAATTCCCCGGATGAGAGAGAGGTATTAATAACATCAGTTAGTGAAGGCAATATTGGATCTAAGCACTCAAGCAGCAGTGATGTCGGAATCGGATCAAGTTTACATGACTTTGGTGCACTCTTCATCACGATTGTACGTACTAAATCCATAGAGACAGGTTCAAATGCTGCTAACGGTTGCCGCTGAAATTCTGTATCGCAACTGTATGGTGACGACGAGTCAATTGAAATTGTGTTTTCAAGCTTGTCTCTGATGGTTTATACTTTGTCACGGAAGAAATCTGCAAACTGGTCCGGAAGGTCGACTAGAGAGAAGGTAGTTGGAAGTGGTGTACATTTGTTCCTTGACATTAGCTTGTTAGTAATCTCGAATAGCTCTTTGCAGCTGGAACTTTCAGTGATCTTAGTACTGTAGTGGGCTGATTTCGCTGCATGGACTATGTTTGTGACATTCTTCTTAGCGGTTTCAAAGATTTGCTTATGAATAGTGAGTCTGGTGGAAAGCCAAAGCCTCTCAGCTTTACGGCGGTCTCTTTTAGCAGTGCGAAGCTGGTCCCTAACACTGCTATACCGCGGAGAACACTTCTTAATTGATACTCTGCACTTGGTTGCTGGGGCATGTTTGTCAAGCAATGAACGCATGCAGTTATCGAGTTGTTCTGCTGTAGGAGGTAAGCTAGTTGTTAGGTTTGCTTGGATGTCATGCATTAGTTGGGTTCTGTTTATCATACGGAGGTTTCTCTTAGTAGCAAATAAAGGTGGGGGGTTAGGGACTGATACGTCGAGATGGCATATAATGCAGAGGTGACCTGATGTAAGTTCGTGGGACACCAGGGAGGACTGTAGAATATTATCATCAAGTCTATAAAGAATCCAGTCTAAAATGTGACCATGTTTATGGGTGAGTCGGCTAAGTGACTGTTTGAGGTTGAAAACGTGAATGGAATCTAGGAGTTTTGATGTGTATGGGTTTCCAGGACAGTCAAAATGAAAGCTGAAATCTCCAAGAATAATCAGGTTGCCACCTATCGAATTTCCATACTCCAGGAGATTCGGAAACTGCTCCAAAAAGAGAGATTTAGTCAGCTTGTTTTTTCTACTAGGAGGAAGGGGGTAGAGACAGAAAAAATGGACTGACCTTTGTTCCAGTGTGAATGTGGTTTGGACTAGTTCAAACGATGTGTGGTAGAAATTGAAGGTTGTAGTGTGGTTAAGACGGTTGATCATGGAGTTCTTTGCGATGACAGCAATTCCACCTCCGCGAAAGTGGCGGGGGAACGACTTGATGGAGTAACAGGTGGGTGTTAGATCCGCGCACTTGGGTTCATCGCCTGATGTTTTTAGCCATGTTTCTGTCAGGAAAAAGATGTCGATATTCTGATCGTTGATAAAATTAACTATTTCTGTGCGCTTATCCTCTATAATACATCGACGTTTCGTAAATTGCTCTTTGAGAAGGCTGGCAAGTTTAGCTGAAAGCAACATTAATGACAACTTTATTAGAGCAAGTTCAACTTAGCAATGCGTCATCATTGACGCACTGTCAACCGCGTCTTTGCCTAAATATACAATGGATCCGTTTACAGGATATGTCGGTAATAAAGAAATGCTTTGTCATATTCCATTATCTCAAATAGGCAATAACTCTGCTCTGATATGATTTCATTGCGGATGCGATATCAGCGAAGGAACTGATAGTTAAGTACTTTTCAGAACTGTGTAAAATGGTACCTTGTGAGTTTTGCCAATCAACAAGTTTGAAATATTTTTGCAGCTGATTTGGCAGAAGTTAATTCTTATGATTACCCTAATATGCCAGGAACCTTTACACAAAACGCTTTATTTTCAGTCTTCGGCTGCGAAAATCTGACAAGAAGGTGTAATTGCTATTCACACTAATTCTAAATCTGAAACAAAATGCAAATCAAGGATTGTTGTTTCGGAATTGGTTAAATCAACAGATGCTTGTAATCGAACAGCTATGATGTTCCAGCCACACAGTGTCAAGGAACTTCCCGAGTCTAAGAATAATTGCCTCTCCTCGCTGAACAATTCCTAAAAATGAACATACCTACAAATGCAATGTAATCGGTAGACCCGGAACTCCACAGTGGTAAGTCTATTCCTCGTAGTGATGACACTTGTTTCGTATTATAACTTTAGTAGGACACTGCCCCCCCAACCCCCCAACCCCCAACCACCAACCCCAAGTTCTGCAGCACGTCGTCAAAAATCAAGTTTCTGACCAACTAGGTAGATATATGAAGGACATTTCAGAAGTACTGCGACCAGAAATAAAATATATATATTTATAAATCATGTATTATACAGTGCTAGAAAGCTCAGTCATTTGTGAAACCATTGGTATTTATTTTGTTTCTCCGAAACGCCTTGCAAATGAGCTTGGAGAATTATGCACTTTAGTCATACTAACAAAACGCATGGCTACAATGCAGGAATATATAATTTGAAAACACCGAGCGCATGTAAAAATTCGCTGAAAAGTAGAATGCTCAGCACTGGATGTTTATAAGGACTTGAAAATAGGTCATGTGACTCGGGTGCTTTCTTGACCAACGATCTGTAGATGGACCAGTAGTTTTGCTGAGAGTAGAGAAAGTGTTAGACCATGACCCTGTGAAAGGAGGAAGCATGTAAAATTGTCCAAGAAAAACATTATAGTTGTGTTGTAGATGAAGACAGCAGACGAATAGAGCATGAACGTGTCATCCTCTACAGAACAGAAAGATTTGTGCCTGATCGAAACACTATATTTTGACTAGTGACGCAATGTGCGCTACTGTAAATTGTGCTAAAGAAGGGAAATAAAAAAACTTATTAGGTGACGAAACATGGATACACTTCTATGAGCCGGCAACAAAATCTAAAAACGAGGATTGGGTCAGTCCAAAGGGTGCCGCACCAAAAATTGCCCTAAGTAACAAGACTGCCAGAAAAAGTTTTGTAATAATATGTTTTACCGGAGCAGTCCGGTGTGCCAGGTTCATAAACCAGATAAGACCCATGTAACAGCGATATTTGACACACAAAATCTCTTAGTACACGTCGATGGCAGTAGCAGTACGGTGTGCCAAGTTCATACAAAAGAGAAGACCAGTGTAACAAGGAAATTTTATGCACAAAGTCTTAGCAGAAGTCATCAGGTACTGGTACGTACTCTGTCCAAACACAGGCATACGTGGAATAAAAAAACCCCAAACAAACATGACAACCGCCCCTCCACCACCTCACCATCACTGTACATAAGTCAGCCGTCGTAAAGAAATTCTAAAAAGGACTATCGGTAAGTAACTACTACCTCTCCATCCTAGTCCCCTGACTTTACCCCCTGTCCACCCTCAGACAGCACCTGAAACAATCAAGGAAGATGAAGGTAGATTAAGAGTTCATTGAATAATGGGATAAAGACGTCTTGGTTGTTTGAGGCTATTTCAACCCTGTTTCAGGACTTTCCAAACGTTGTTTGTATATAAAATTCTCCAAATTGTTTTAAAACAAATCAAACCAGTTTGAATA
This sequence comes from Megalonaias nervosa, assembly GCA_016617855.1. Classification (NCBI taxonomy): domain Eukaryota; kingdom Metazoa; phylum Mollusca; class Bivalvia; order Unionida; family Unionidae; genus Megalonaias; species Megalonaias nervosa. The sequence goes on along the minus strand of JAECUM010031594.1, from coordinate 24,848 downwards.
TTAATAAAGATTCCTCCAAGATTACAGTCTACATAAACTACACGTATGTTTGCTAGATTCAATGATTCAATAAGCCTCTATATTTTGCTACAAAAGGCAATAGTTCTTCACCTTGTGAAGAACTCGTACATTCAGTCTCAGATGTGTGATCATTATGTCATGACAATGGTGTCATTCGATAGACCTCTTTCACGTTGTTTCGGTCTTCTTAATATAAACCGGATGACCGCTAAGATTGGACTAACAATGTTTAAACGATTAATCTGCAGTTTTCGTGAAATCTTTGTAGCAAAGAAAGTGAGTGAGATAATACTTTTCTCCGGTTGAGATGGCTTTTACAATTGAACAACTAATAGAATACGCCCACTTGCACTACTTTTCTATACATATACTCGAAGAAAGATGATTATATTTTGGTATGGGATCAAACAAATTCAGACTTCTTATGTAAGATTTTAAATGTGAACCAAGTACTGCTGGGAAATACTTGCAGGAATCCACATATAGCAACGTAATATTGTAATTATTCTTGTGAATTCCTCCTCTTCAACTTCGAGAAGTGGCCAGTCAGTAAGGCAATATATTTCAATCAGTACACATGTCAGAATCTGTGCCCATTTCTCTTAATCTTTGCCTTTTACATATCAGTGATACATGGATATGATATTACTTTGGCATTCATACACTAAGCGTCGAAATCAGATAGGCGCCTGTCAAAATTATAAAAAACATCACTCTTTCTCATTTTGAAATATTGTTACAAGAATGAATTAGAACAGGGGAAATAAAGGTTCTGTAAAAACTAACCCCTTTTTTGTGAGATTCGGGCATTATAAGTTTTAGTGAATTAACACATTCAGATAAATCGCGTATTTGATTTGTAGGTTTGCAACGTTCGACGTATGGCTTCTCGTTCAGAACTCATAACCACTATATTTCCCAATGTCGTATGCTTCATTATTCAATTCCACTGCCGTCTGCTTCATCATTCAGTCCCAATGTAGCCTGCTTCATCGTTCAGTTCCAATGTCGTCTGCTTTATCATTCCGTTCCAATATCGTTGTATGCTTCATCATTCAATTCCACTGCCGTCTGCTTCATCGTTCATTTCCAATGTTGTATGATTCATCATTCTGTTCGAATATCGTCTGCTTCATTGTTCTGTTCAAATGTCGTATTTTTATCATTTAGTATCATTCAAATTTATGACCCGTGTCAGAAGACATGAAATAAACTACTAGAAATACTTTCCATTTGCGGAAGTATATTTCTTTAGTGTACGATAATCAATCTGGAACTATTTTATATGTATGTATGTATCTATGTATGTATGTATGTTTAACGGCATGTAAGCACAACAGTGGCTGTATGGTGCCGATTAAAGGTAAAGTTCTAAAAATTCAATATGAAGAATTACATAGAAAGCTTAGAAAGATAAACTTTTCCAAAAAAACGTAAACATGAAGTACTATAAGACAAAACATACAAATATAAATATAAAGAATTTAAAATAAAAAACTGAACGAAGTTTAACCCTTTCAAAAAAACGCTCAAGATATTTATTCTGGTGGCACATTATCATAGAGTCTCTTAATTGAGATCACAAAAAACGTCTGTCTCACAGAACGTTCTTCGATGCACTCGACTGTCAGTGGATACTGTCAATATGGTGGTGGTTCTCTCTTCAGTAGGAATGCGTGATCTATGTATGTGTGCTCTACAGACAGATGGAATACCCTATCATCTCTACCATTTGTTCTGTATGATAGAGGTTACTCTCTCCAATGATGTGTTTATTGTTTCGATGCTTATTTGTGGAATTTTCGTGCCATATATTTTCCGTAGTATGTAGAACAAGACGATTTGCATAATATGTGAAGCAAAGATATGGAATAGTCCATTCGCAGGCGGGTGACTGCAGGGCAGCTTTGGATACTTTATATGCACATTCACTACCCTTCTCGTCTGTGAACAGCATACAATATTTTTTTTTTCACGGACTGTATGAATAAATCGATTTGGAATAATAATAATTTGTCAAATTTAAGACTTTGCAAGGTTTCAGTGCGGAAAGGAAACCAGAAAAGATGATTACATTTTTAGAGGTTTTGACATAATACAATGATTTGTGTATGGTTGTTAAGGAGGCTTTATACGGTAGCAGCCATGAAATGATGCTGCGACGGCATCTGCAATCTTGTCTCCATCTGTCAAAACGTTTGTATACAGGGTCGTTTGGCCATGATATGAGGATCTAATTTTATTGAATTTGCTCTTACAAATGAGATGATTTGTTGAGGACATTTTGAATTGGGGTAGGGGTGAGGGTGCTGGGTTTTATAACCAATGTAGGAACATATGTTTTGCAATATTTGCAACATTAATTGTTTTAGTGTGAACTATTTTTTTTTTAACTTTGAAGACTAGGTTAGAGAGATTCGTGGAGATAAATAATTTCGTACTTTTAATTAACTGTGCTCACCCTATTATTTTGAATCGTAAATTTTTGTAAAATGATATGCCATGTTAGTAGTTATACTTTTCAATGTTCCAGATTCTTTCTCTGAGTTTAGTTGATTTCCAAGTCAGTTTCGGCTTACTCCAATCGGTCTTTGAATGTCTTAACCAGTTTTCAATATGTGTTATATTATATTTATGTCACAGATCCCGAATACACAAAAACCGCAACAATTCTTAACGCGCGTAAGATTCCAATGGTTACAAAAGCGAATATAGGATATTTAATATATATGCATACTAAGTAAAATTACAGAGCAAGTTTTAAGCTAAGGCTTCAGCAGGTCTCACGCATGATATTAAAGAGGGTTTTCAGCCAGAGAACAAAGCCTGAGTGCCACCTAGCGGACTTTATTTTCTTTCTTCAATAACATTAGGGTTATTTCTTCCTGTTGTGTATACTCGCTATCGAGGAAGCTAACCAGACTTTCGTCACCGACTTGTTAGATTTGAACTGAAACGAATATCCAAACATTCGAAATAGTATAGCTTTTGTATAGACCGACGACGATAATAATAATAATAATAATAATAATAATAATAATGTCGGAACTATGTGACGCTGAATTAATTTGTTTGCAGGGGACAACTTCAGACCTGTTTAATCACCTGAAATTCAAACTCTGACTCACAAGGTAATCACAATGTTAAAATTCTGAATAGGCACATTGCTGACAACATCGCCGTTTATATTCGTTATGCACTTTAAAAGATAACGTGTAATAATAAGGCAAGTTGATGAAGAACATAGTACGGCCATATTAAAGTCAACACAAAGCATGTAAATACCAGTAACGAGAAACATGTATGGACTGTTGACATGCATTCATTCTGTCAGACGCAGCTGTAGTCAATCCCTCAAACGATTAACACCCCAGCCCCTAATATTAGTACCTCGGAAAGTTACCTCCACTATGTTTCCCCATTTTGTCTTTTGTTCAAGTTTTGAAGTCATTACACAGTAATGGAATTACCAAGATAATCTGACACTAGCCTTTTCTTTATTTTCTTAAAAGGTAGAAATGGAGATGTCAGCGTATCAACGTGTGCCAGTTGACACGACTTTTGAAATAGAATCACTTGTATTACTGTTACAATAAAACTTGCTGCTCTCTGTATTTGCTGTGCATTCCTTCAATGCCATAACTATCAGCCTATGTTCCCATTTGTACAGAGATATCTTACTTTTCTTTCCTATGTCTTTTTGAAAAGGACTTAACTGTTTATTGGGAAAATTCACAAGTACATGAACATGGTAGAAGGTTACATCATACTGTTTACAAACGTCACAAGGCAAATTCATAAGTACATGAATATGGCAGAAGGTTACATTATATTGTTTACACAAGTCACAAGGCAAATTCACATTACATGTATATGGTAGGTTACATTACACTGTTTACACAAGTCAAGGGCAAAGTCACACCTACTGCATTGTATCTCGTATGAATAAAATGAGGCAATCACCATAGATATTTAAAATGTCTGAATACGATTTGCTTATGACGTAGTGCAAGACTCCAATGTCCATTTTGGCCATTTTATAGTGGGTAGAAGAAATCCCGATTCCTGTCGGACACGTCAAGCATATGCTAATATAACAAAGTATAGAGATCTGCAATCAAAGTATTCAAATTTGATCAATCATTTAGGTCATATATACGCGTGCTTTGATTGTGATCAAATCAGATTCCAAAGAATTTTGTTTTGTACATCATATCCGCATTTAACTGATTTTTATAACGGCTTGGCTGGGAGTGGAGTACGCTTGGCTGGGAGTGGAGTGTCAATAAATGACAAGCAGACGAAGAAAAGAGAATGACATTGATAATTTTATTAACATACACGAATATTCGAATCATATTACAATACATTGAACAGATATTCGAATAGACGCATTTCGTATTTGTTTCAGCTCTATATACGAACATATTTATGTGACCTAATTTTTATTACTTGCGATCAGATTAATTTCAAATAAATTCCAAGTGAATATTTTGGGCAAATAATAACCGCCAACAAAGTATTCAGTATTCAGCAATGTTGATATCAACCGCATGGCAACATCAAATTCAGTAATCAGCAATGTTGATATCAACCGCATGGGAACATCAAATTCAGTAATCAGCAATGTTGATATCAGCAACATAGCAACATCAAATTCAGTAATCAGCACTGTTGATATCAACTGCATGGCAATATCAGATTCAATAATCAGCAATGTTGATATGATGTGCGTAGCAACATGAATGTCTCGAGGAGCAAAGACAATTTTTGAATAGTAACAACTTGAGACTATCGTTGAAATATGTCAACAAAACCAGTTTGATGTAAATGTCAATAGCCAGGATCATGATACAGTGCGATAAAAACACAAGGCATTTGATCTGTAAGAGTAACGATAGGTTCAAAGTTAAAATAAATATTCTCCAGAACACTCGATTCCTTGATCCGCGATCGCTACTTTTTGCCGTGGAGTCAGAACAAGCTCGTGACTTTCTGCCAGTGAATTAGGTAGAAAAGCAACGACATGTTCTTTTTGTGCTTTCCTGACTACGGACTGGAAACTGCCTGATTTTGACTTGAAATAAAAAGTGCTATGCACTTTGAATTTTTAGACATATTTTTTGTTTTATTTTATATTTTGTAAGGATTTTTCATATGAGAGGTATATAAGGCGATTTATTCTCTCTCTCTCTCTCTCTCTCTCTCTCTCTCTCTCTCTCTCTCTCTCTCTCTCTCTCCGCAAGTATTGCCTATTGTAATGGATAGTGATGTGCGGATTGCGGCACTAAGTTTTCGACGATTTTATCCTCACATGACAAGGCTATATCCGAAAATAAGCCCTTTTGCCTTATTTCTCTCAGATATACAAGTTCGATCCTTCTTTCCAGTATCATCATTAGAATAAATAAGGTAGCTGGTTGGTATTCAACAAAACAAAAACATTCAAAGCAGTCTAAACTCGTATATTTTCATGGATATTTTCTTGTCCCTAAATCTTATTGCATTTGGAAAGACAACCTGTTATTTTCAAGTACAAATTACTGTACTAGTATCTATACATCAGGGGTTCGGAGTATCCACAAAACCCCGAAACTACTGCAACATTGTTGAGAAAAAAAAAAGTAGCTTCATTGTGCTGGAATTCCAGCTTTTTGAACTTAAAGATCAAGCTCAGAGGTATTTAAATCAAACATGATTATTTTGTGTTAAACAAATAAAATATTAAATTGTATTCCGCTAAAATTCAGTTGTTGGAAACTTCAGAGAATGGATGGAGCTACATGGAATCTTCTTTGATAAATTCGTTTCCTGGACTTGAATGATTTGCAGTTTTATGTAGTAAGCATTCTTAATACGTACCAAGGCATTCTTAATGCGTATCAAAGGGATTCTTTAACGTATCAAGAACATTTTATCACGTATCAAAATCATTCTTACTGAGTATCAAAGGCATTCTTACTACGTATCAAGATCATTCTTTCTACGTGTCAAAAACATTCTTATCACGTATCAAAATCATTCTTACTGCGTATCAATAGCATTCTTACTGCGATTCAAGAGCATTCTTTCTACGTATCAAGAACATTCTTATCACGTATCAAGAACATTCTTACAACGTATTAAAGGTATTCTTACTGCGTATGAAGAGCATTCTTACCACGCATCAAACACATTCTTATTGCATATCAAGAGCACTCTTACTGCGTATGAAGAGCATTCTTACCACGCATCAAACACATTCTTATTGAATATCAAGAGCACTCTTACTGCGTATGAAGAGCATTCTTACCACGCATCAAACACATTCTTATTGCATATCAAGAGCACTCTTACTGCGTATGAAGAGCATTCTTACCACGCATCAAACACATTCTTATTGCATATCAAGAGCACTCTTACTGCGTATGAAGAGCATTCTTACCACGCATCAAACACATTCTTATTGCATATCAAGAGCACTCTTACTGCGTATGAAGAGCATTCTTTCTACCTATCAAGAGCATTCTTATCACGTATCAAGAATCATAATATTCTGAAATGAGTTCCTTCTTAAATGTTGGCTTTAAGAACAGTTTCATGCCAGAAGAAAGCATGTAGCTTGAGGATAACAACATAAACCGAAACATTATTGCTGCTGATGGCGATCAATCCCTTATAATATACCGTCATGCGATACACATGATCACTGCATGGTTGGGTTCTAGAACAGGTCAGTATAATATGCCGATGTGTGTGATACGTATACGCACTGCATGAGTGGGTTGAAGTTCAGGCCTTTATAATATGCCGCCTTGTGATACATCTACTCACATCATGGGTGGTTCTACAAAACGTCTGTTTGTTTCTACTAATACACCCTTTTTATGAAGTATCCCAGTTCTATCATGCACGTTTGCATCCGCAGCATGAACATACTGTGCTTATAATTTCCCATTAACGTTACATCGAGGTCTCACAGGATAGTTGTTTTGGTAAATTTTCATCCGTCAATGACCTATTGCAAAAATGAATTTTACATTAAAGATGCAAATAAAAACTAACTAATGATTTTTTTAGAAAGCATGCTAGTAAGATTTTGATTGAGATATACAGGTTAATTCATTATACAACTGGTGGCTTTTATACTGAATCGACACTACCACCAACCCTTCGTTTTACATTCATTTTTGACAGCAAAGAACTATTTTGAATATTTTCCTGTGGCAAGGTGGCTAAAAGAATCAATATGTGCGTTTTGCATGATTAAAGTTCACAAGTAATATAACAAATCTGCATACTTCTTTTCACCCCTCAAGCATCTCGATTTTTAGATATTTACCTCTGTTGCAGACATACGTAAATACGTAACCAAGTCGGCTGTTCATTTGCAGCCCAAGTTACGTATTTGATCTCCAATGCTAGTCTAACTGTGACAGGCAGTCACCAAACAAGCCAACCCATTTTCAAGCCTAATTCAAAGTAAATGTAAACCACATTACAGATTTAGGTTATTTGTGAATTTAGAACACGCTATGCCTATGATAATTAGGCCCATGCCTTCTACTTTAAAAATTTGGACCAAACTATCCAGTCAGACCGGAGTATTAAGCAATTAGGTAGTTCTTCAGTTGTCCTTATTATCTCTTTTAGCTTGATAGTATAAACTTGCATTAAACGGCTCAGATTTTGTTTACTGGCAATAAAAAATGTCTCACTTTATAGTGTACTTAATCTATTCTTCAGATTCTCCATACTCCATCTTATGTAAAATGTTTCTTACTGTGGGGGTCATAGTTCTAGCTTGTGAAAGGGATTAGGTACGATTGCACCGAATGGTTCCGTCTGCAAAGAACGGAATTTTGCCGCGTATGCTACAACGATAGATAGTGGTCCCTCACAGGCTGATGTTCATATGAGCCATATAAGAGTACACCGTTATATTTGAGGTCGCACTATGCTCATGTGGTGTAACGTGAATAGTAGTTTATCTACGAACTGGAATCCGTCACAGTTTTCACGCTACATTAGGCCCAATACTATACTTACATCACAGTAGTTGTGGGTTCAATGTTTTCCACGTATGTATTGCAGGTGTGACACGTGAATGGAAAGTGTTAGCAGAACCATCAATATCCACACAGTAAAGCAAACCAATACACACCCATGCCATACCCGCAAACGGTAGAGTTCAGAGCAAATGCAACTTAAAGGTGGCCATGGTTAATGCATGCCACCCTCATTGCCACAGTGGGTGGGATAGGCCGCTGATGCAATGGATCAGCATGGGTACTAACAATTCGTTTGTAGCTCCAATTAATTTTGCCAACAATGTTCAAATATTCATGATGAACTTTTAATTTCGTAAGAAATGTTTCATATAATCATTATGTTAACAACGTCTGGGATTTAACTAGAAGATAGGTATGTCGAATTTGATCGTTTCAGTAAAACAAAAGAGCAAATAAATCAATTGATTTGACACATTCAAACGAAGCTTGTATGTCAAGTATCACAAACCATGATCATAGCGAATTATCAGGCACATATCAGTTAAAAGAAGAAACCGAGAAGTCAAAGACAGATATTATGTGGATACGACCATTTGCGCCACTGTAACTCCAAACCATGTGTTTTTTTTTGTAATCAATTTGCCCAGAACTTCGCATATAAAGCAACAAGTAGAAATTCGAAACAAAACAGGAAGCAGAAACCAGTCTCCACTGTTTTGTCTTGGCGCGTACATGTGTTCATACCGATGTTGGGTTAAGCACTGCAGACTTTTGAAAATACACAAAATATCTGCAGTTAAAAATATTAATATTTGTGTAAAACGATGACCAATTTATACCAAGTTTGGAAAAAAATGAACTGTGAAGAGTCCAGTGAGGTACGTGTAGAATAAAAACATGTATGCAATTTCTTTATCACTTCGATATAAGTTTATTTCTTTCAGAAGTTTGAAAAATCACAATTTAATATGTGTGTATGTGTGTTTGAAAAATCACAATTTAATATATATGTGTGGGGGCTGTGTTCAGAACTTTGAAATTTACAATTTAATATGTGTGTGTTCAGAAGCTGGAAAATTCACAATTTAATACGTGTGTGTGTGTGTGTGTGTGTGTGTGTGTGTGTGTGTGTGTGTGTGCGCGCGCGCGAAAAGGAAACCTGTACGCGCCAAAGGGGAGTCAGCAAAAGTTTTCAGAATCTTTAGTAATACCACACAGATTTCGTAAATTATCCTTATTTTTATCTGTATTTAAAAATATTATTCGCCTTCAAAATAAAGCACTGAGGAAAGTATCAGAAGTAGGACAGAAATTGGACTTAACCGCCATTTTCATGTTATTTTCTGTTATTAATTCCTCCAGTCTGCAGTATTTTCAAATACCAAGCATGCTTTGAAAATATAAATCGAGTAATAGAAGCAGGTAATAGAAAGAAAGGATCAATTTGACGAGATCATTTTCAATCCCGCTCCCCAAAAATGGTTCTTAAGCATTATCCGTCTCGAATTCGTAACTAGGACAAAAGACCTGTATAATCCAGGAAAAGTCCGTCCATGTGGTCAGCCTATATTCCGGATCACATTATCATTCTTTTTTTGGGACAAAAGCAGTATTCATTGTCAGATGTGCGTTGGAAGCCAAATATTTTGCTCTTTAAGGCCAGATTGCCTAGCACACAACAGCATAATAAAATTATTTTGTATCCCTCGCCAGAGCTCATCCCTTGATTAAGACAACATCTACATCACAGAAGGGGACCACTGTATTAGAAAACGAAATGGGATTCATAAACATATCCGCCTTTTACAAGTTACCGTGTTGTATCAAGGATCCTTATAATGAGATAAAATGGTGTGTTGTACTTACCTGTACATACATCTCTTGTTACTGCGTTACACTGTGCTTACTATTAAACCTCACTGTCTCCCTACCTCCAGTGTCCCGTATAACACGCATATATCTCACCAATTTTACTCATTGTTCGACTGTCCTTTCTGTGCCAAGCCAATTACCTCTATCATGTGTACATTCATCACTTCTAATGGCCAATGACGTTGCTGTGACAAAGTGAAATATGTAAATAGCACGGTGGAAAGTTAGTACAAACAATAGTCCTACGTATAAATTACCACAACTACCACACCCTCTTAATCTTCAAAATATGGATATGTGCAGAGTATTTATTAAATGCAAGTCCATAGTACTACAATGACGTCATTTATGCAATGGACATAACAGCTAAGCTCCATTTTGCTGCAACAAGCTATCAAACAGTTGTTTTTTTTTTTGGTTTTTTTTGTTTTTTTTTTTTTTTTTTTTTGTCTTTTTTGTCTTGCCTGTAGTTCATGGACGATAAAATAGGGATCGATTTTCCGACTGTTGTTCTTATCATAAGGATTAACATTAAGTGTCTGTATATAGCTCTGCGTTTCTGACACCTTTAAACGTACATTCATGAGCCTTGATGGGTGTATTTCATCTACGATGACACTACTCACCTCTGGCAAAAGTAAGTCATGGCTACTTAGATTATAGCCTCCAGCCACCACATTACGTTTCTGCATTTAGTTCAATTTCTATTCATGTAAAGTCATGAAACTTAATGGGTGTGTTCTTTTCGGAGGGTACTACTCACCAAGGGCAACATATATCACAGTGACCTAAATTCCACGTTACAGCAATTACGTTAAGTTGTTGCATTTAGCTTTTTTCCTTGAATATTGTATTGAGGACAGTCATGACATTTGATGAGTGTATTTACATTAGGAATATTAATCACCTCAGTGACCAACTGCTACCGTCACAATGATATACTTTTCTTCCTTTAGTGACTATACACAGTTTTTAGCTTCGATGACCGTAAGACCAAATCAGCCTATAATACGACCCCGCATCCGTCGTTTGCTGTGCATCCGTCAGTAACTGTCAGTTTAAACGTTTTCCTAAAAACCAGAACACCAGTTTTAACGCAGTTTGGCACAGAACACCCTGACATGAAGGAATTTTAAACTTGTACAAATGATGCCGATCTGTCATCAAATCTGGTCGCCGTTATTAAAAATAGTTAAAGCCCTTGTAGACATCTTCTCAAAAACCGCTGAACAGAATTTGATCAAATTTGAAAGAATGCATCCTGGCACAAGGGGCTTTTGCACAAGTTATGCCAGTCTGCTTTCAAATATGGTAGCCATTACAAAAAGAAAAACGAAATAAAACAGCCACCATTACTAAAAATGGAGAACCTTTCGACGGCTTAAATAAACTGTTGATCTATATAATTAAGCAGACCTTGAACATTTGTACGAAGTATGCAGATCAGCCATTAAATACGGCAGTCGTGACTAAAAATATTCTTGAAACTTTAAACGATTTCTTTTCTAAAACTACTTAACTGAACTTGCCCAAATTTGTCAGAAAGCATCCTGGTGCAGATGGCTATCAAGTTTGTACAATGATGTTGATCTGCCATTACTTATGGACACCGTTAGTAGAATTAGAATAACCCTTAAATGACATTTTCAAAATCGCTGGACATAACTGGATTATATTTTACAGAAAGAACTTTGGCATGAATTTCTTTCAAATTTTTACAAATGTTGTAACTGTTACTAAAACACGACTTCTTCTCCAAAACAATTGAAAAGAATACAACCAAATTTGACATGAAACATTGTGACACGAACACTTGCTAAATTCACATAAATAATGCCAATCAGAAATCACATATGGCTGCATTATTAAAAAGTAGAAAACGTTTAAACGTCATCTAAAAAAATCGTTGAATTCAACTATACCAAATTTGACAGAAAAACATTCTGGCATAGATGGCTTTGAAATTAATACAACTGATGCTGATCAGCCATCGAATATGGCCACTGTTACTAAAAATACAAAATCTGAAGACGCATTTTTCACCCAAACTATTGAAAATAATTTGATCATATTTGGCAGAAAAAATCCGGACATAAAGACATCTGAATTTTGCACAAAGATGCAGATCCACCTTCTAATATGGTCACTGTTGCCGAAAATAGAAAAATCTATATATTAAATACCGAAGGAATTTCTCTAACTGATTTACTCTTTTTACTCCATCTTCACTGTCTTCGTTGAATATTTCACTGTCTTCTCTGGGGTTGTCACTATCTTCAAGATCACCCACGGTTAAACTCACTCCAGTCGGTGACTCATTTAACGTTGACGACTTTAAATTTTCTTGCAAAATATCATATAATGACATTTCTGGTGCTCTAGTATATTCTTCTCCAACATTTAGTCTTACTTGCCCCAGTGGGATTCCTAGCCCGGTTCATTTATCAAGGTACTACGAATACGTCTTTGAAAAATTGTTTAGCATCTTTTGGGCCTCTTTAACGAATCGATATGACGCATTTACTCAAATGGCGATTCCATCTTTTTTTGACGTTACACACACGCCAATTGTCTGACAATTTAATTCCTGAATTAGCCGTAGTCGCAAATTCTTAGGCAATACTATAGTATCAAACTGTGTAGTTTCTAATGGCATTATATAATAGTCCATTTCAATTTTCTTATAGCAAATCATTTATGTATTACCAGCGTTTATGGATCTGTCTGCGATCCCATGGCACTGCAGCTCCCAACCCATGACGAGGGCTTCCACACCGACTTACGTGGGCTATAATAATCACAGATCACAGATCACAGATACACACTTTTGCAAACAAACAAGCAAACAAACAAAAACAAAAAACATTTAAAAAAATATAAAGCTTGGTAAGGTTGAGGGGAATCTACATGGGGTTTTTGATTTGGGAAAACCGATTTCAAATTCCTATTACCATATTACTGGTGCTGATCGGACCTCCACCTTGATTCTTGAAAGTTTTACTGCTGTTAGTCCTTCCGAACGAACATATGGTCATATTGACATGAAACTTGCTCTAAAAGACTCCTCATGGTGATGCATATAGTCCTCTATGAACATACAGTGGACCAAACATCAAGCATAGCTGCCATGACAACCATCGTTGTATTCTCACTCCTTCTGAAAGAATAGTTCTATCCAATGGTGTTTCTATAGCAGTGTATCATAATTCCATTGGCCTTTGACCTACACGTGTTTCCAGTACTTTGATTGAAGTTTGTATTCAAACCACTGCGTGAAAGTCCATATCCAATTACTTTCCTGTTCTTCAAATAGTTTTCAACCCACGTATAAATGAGATAAACGATAAAGCGACATTAATGGAAATAAAAGGGATGTACCAGAACTTGCAATTAATGTATCGTAAGAACGCAAATATGTAAGCCGTTTTCAGCTCAGAATACATGTAGCATGCAAATTCAGTGTCATTATAGTGAGTTTAATTGTAGGCGTAAGCTTTATCTCATGCATAAATATTTAAGATTTGTGTTTCCAAATATAGGCATTATTAATGGATGAGCTAAAATAGCAACATATTGAATAAGTTTGCTAAGAAAATTCGTCATGGTCGTGAAGGTATCACCGTAAGCTGACGACATTACGAAATCTTGGCTGAAAAGACAAATTGAACCACACCATTTATTAAGCCTGGTGTCCTAATGCCTCCCTCCCACCAAAAAAGTTAAATGTTTCGCTGATGTCCAACAAACTATTAAAATCTCCAATCTCTATATCTATTTAGTTTATAAATGTGTGCTTGTACGTACGTGTGTATGAAGTCTATAATCGTTTAAACAACGACATTTGTGCACAAACAAAATTAGCGTTTTAACGAGATCAGGGGTATAGTAGAAATTCTGACCAGACCAATTATTACAAGCAAGGACAGATAGATAATCAATGTGAAGAATGATACGTATAATATAAAAAAAAGGTTAATAAGTTCATGATCAGTTAAGTTTAATCGTTGATAATTGTAAAAGTGTACAACTTATATCGGTTATAAGTTTAAATGGGATCAAGAAACAGCAATACGACTCCATCCTTGAAGCTTATATCGCTCAATCTCTAGTTGAAAAATGCCGTAATTTTTCTCATCTAGATTTCTCCATAAATTAAACGATTGTTTTTTGTTTTTATTAATATGTCTTAAATCCAAATAAATCCCAAATTTTAAAGTCGTGATTCATTTTTAATATCAAAACTAGATACGCAAACTTTATTTCCTGTTAGACCTCTTTACAACGGAATCTCACATTTCAGGATGGGATTTGCATTGGTTTCTAGATTTACACATATCGCTCAGCTTCATGCAAGGGGCCTAAAGTATTACAGTTAAAATAAATACAATGATTGTTTGAAAAACTTAATAAAAGACAGAAATAAGATACTAACGCCTTGCTGAAATAACTAACATTATAACAAAGGTAATTAATATTGAACATAACATTTTGTGTCGAAATTTTAGGATAGCGGATGGCGGTAGGCAGGGGTGTCGATCTAACATGGAAATGAAATAGTCTTGAAATACGCAGTTGGCATTTGTTGACGATAAGCGAGGGTTGGGGTATAGCATATTTAGGCTGTACAATAATTGTTGTATCGTTATGTGCTTTCTTCTGATGCTTTCACTGTAGAACAGAACAAAAGTGCTTGATATAAAGCGAACGGATAGTTTGTCGCCTCGCCTAATATTACGACTTATTTCCTTTAATACTCTCAACGATAATATATAAGATAATAGCCTAATCAGACATTAATAGTCGCCTATTCACAGAAATCATCTTTTCATCTTTGTTCATTATTGCTTCGAATTGTCTGACAACTGGTGTCAATCCATGCAAATGAATGTACATAGATGTCAGTTGGTAGTTGTTAGTCCTATATATCCATAAGTGTGAATGCATAATTATAATTCATTTAAGTACATAACTGTCAGTTCATGGTTAGATCTCCGTGTATGTGCATTTTCGTCATATCCTAGCAAAGGGATGGGGTTGGGGTGTGTATATATCAGAGTGCTAACTTACGTATGCCGAGCGAGTGGGGTCCCGTGTAGTTCGAGCCCTTGCCTTGAACCTTGTTCAGTCCTATTTTGGGATGGCACATAGCTAATTTGGTAAGGGTGTACAGGCGCGTGATTGATTGCCTATACGCAGATACGCAGCTGCGTACGAAAATTTTGACAAGAAAATACATACATTTAAAACCAATTATTTTAATGATTTGTTAGCATTGCAATCAACCTTAATATGAGAAAAATCACTCCATTAGTTCATGACCAGTGTGTACATTGAATATACGCAACCATTTTCTTTGTTGTTCGATAAGCGACGAGGGGAATGCCTTCGTCATTCTATATTTGAGTACGACGAAAAATTGTCTAGCTACTCGCCTGGTGTGTGTGTGTGTGTGTGTGTGTGTGTGTGTGTGTGTGTGTGTGTGTGTGTGCTCTAAAGCTAGCTGATACGCGACTGTACAATAAAGGGCCCCTAGTGGCTGAGTGGTCTAAGGCGCTCCCTTGGGTTAGTTGTTCCTCTAGGGGGCCTTTCTTGGTTTTTCCTACACCAAATATACCGGCCGTCACTTACGGCCTATCATGTGCTGAAAAAATGGCGTTAAACACAACAAAAACCAAATAAACCAGAACAGTAATTCCAGGGGAGAATTTAAAGAGAATGACTTGACATCAAACAAAGAACAAACCTCTCTTCGTGAAACATTCAGGCATTTAAAAATAGTCCCCTAAAACTAGTATTAACCATAAAATATACACCAATTTTTTTATATTCATTTTAAGCCTTTAATCAAAGTACATTTCTAACTAGTGGAGATAAACAACAATTTCTAAGACGGACTGCCTAGAACGATTATTAGTTTGTGTGAATTAATGCAAGATCACAGACCTGAGGTCCATCTGACATAGGTGTTAGGTCCTACATACTGTGCAGTTGGATGGCAGGATCCATCTGACATAGCTGTTAGGTCCTACATAATGTACAATTGGATGGCAGGATCCATGTGACATAGCTGTTAGGTCCTACATACTGTACAATTGGATGGCAGGATCCATCTGACATAGCTGTTAGGTCCTACATAATGTACAATTGGATGGCAGGATCCATGTGACATAGCTGTTAGGTCCTACAAACTGTACAATTGGATGGCACGCGTATCCACTCGACAACATTAATTTATTACATTTTTTTATACTGTCTGGACTGAGGAGCAGGCCAGACCTATAAATGACTTCATTCCTTGCGCATGAGAATAGGATTTTATGAGTCATAAAATAATAACTCATTACATAAATAATTAACGGAGGGAGTAACAATAATTGACAATATCTTTCAGTTATGGTGCAAGAGTTCATGCTTTAGTCAGTCAGTATAAATCGATCTCATAGTGTGCAGATAATCAAACAATAGTAGAATAATTGTCACTTTGACTTCATCGTTCTAATGAGCAGAAAACTTTCAGCGTGGCTAAAGATTAACTCATATCAATATTTGTAAATAGGGGATAGTAAAAAGCATCTTATTAAACTGCATATGTCAATATTAGTAGTAGTAGTAGTAGTAGTAGTAGTAGTGGTAGTAGTAGTAGTACTAGTAGTAGTAGTAGTAGTTGTTGTAGTATTGAATATATGATAAAAAAAAAATGTTGGGTTATCTCAAATTGGAGAACTTGGGTCTTTTTCCTCTTGCTGTGCAGTGGCGTAGCGAGGGTACTTAGCGCCCGGGGACAAAACATAAACTTGGCGCCCCCGGTACTTAGCGCCCGGGGACAAAACATAAACTTGGCGCCCCCTTCGAGTGCATCTGAGATAACGAATAGTTGTATTTTCCTCATTTTGGTGCCCCTGGCACATGGCGCCCGGGACAACTGTCCCCCCCCCCCCTGCTCTTCCCAAGCTACGCCACTGTTGCTGTGGGGCCAGGAGGACCTTGTATGTCAGTTCCGTTTGCCGGGTTAGCACTGACAAGCCATGCTACCGTTTTCGATAGTCAGTCAGTTGATTCTCTTACGTTCCAGTCAAAGAAGTTTTTTTCTTCCGTCATCCTTTTTCGTTTACTCACACATGCTTGCAATACATTTTGGAATATTTTTATTTGATTAAATATATATATACCAAGTTCCTGAAAAAAACCCCGCAACATTAAAAATCCATTCTCGCTGCGAACATGAAGATTTTATATATTTGTTGACGCACATCAAGAATATTGTATACAACTTAACAGACAAGAATATCGATCTGGTTGACTTGTTGTTGAAATATGTTCGTAACCAACTCATCGATCGTAAACCGTTTCCTCCAATTTACGCATCAGTAATACTGTTATAATTCACGAGGCAATTTGCTTGTGCTATATTGCACGTTTAGTAATGCATTTAAACGATTCATACTTGATTAATTTGGGTTGTAAAAAGCTCTGATTTTATGCATCTATTTAGAAACCTAAATACAGTTGTCTGTCTGTCTGTCTGTATGCATGCATGTATGTGCGTGCGTGCGTACATTAATTTTTGCCATATAACATATTAATTCTTTTTTACCAAATATTATAATTAGTATAAAAGATGATGACATCAATACAGGGAAATATGCAGAACCATATATTTTTAATAAGAATATTTCATGTGGGCCACATTGCAATGAACTTTCTCCAAAAATGGGGTTCAGTTCCTTTCCTTTCATATGAGGCCAGAACGTTGATTTCTTGTGACCGACAAAGGGTAAACTGCTGTATTCAGATTTCCCAAAAATTCGATCAATTTGACTTGAGAGGTAGCCATTGAAGTATTTTAAAGTTGGACATTTATATTCAGAGGTATTGTAAAGTTGAACATTCCACTGAGTCATTGTAAAGTTGAACATTTATATCCACTGAGGTATTGTAAAGTTGAACATTCATTCATTGAAGTATTGTAAAGTTGAACATTCAGTCACTGAAGTAGTGTAAAGTTGAACATTTATATCCACTGAGGTATTGTAAAGTTAAAAATTCAGTCAATGAAGTATTGTAAAGTTGAACATTTATATCCATTGAAGTATTGTAAAATTGAACATTTATATCCAATGAGGTATTGTAAAGTTGAACATTCATAGTCACTGAAGTATTGTAAAGCTGAATATTCATAGCTGTTTGTGTATTCTAAATACGAACACTCATAGACATTAAGTACTTATGAAGTTGAACATTCATAGTCATTGAGGTATTGTAAAGTTGAACAGTTATATCCACTGAGGTATTGTAAAGGTGAACATTCATAGTCACTGAGGTATTGTAAAGTTGAACATTCACAGTCATTGAGGTATTGTAAAGTTGAACAGTTATAACCATTGAAGTATTGTAAAGCTGAGCATTTATACTGGCTTTTCAGATGTCAGAGCCTTTAATTGTCAGTGTCGTTTACTGGTTATTAAGTAACTTGAAACACCCGATGTGGGTGTGAAGAGAACATCAAATCAAGATTTATAAACCAATACTCAACATATACGATGGTTTGACTGCTTGACTGGTTACCAAGATGAGGTAAGTATTGCTCGGGGAGCCACCTTTATATTTCCTTTTAAAAGCTGCATGGCACAATAAAGTATAACTAGGTTATGAATCAAGTTAAAATTTTATAATATGACCCTGTAAGGCATGGAACCTAAGACCGAAGATATGGTCCTTGTCCTCTTATCTTCATATAATAAAGCTGCTTGATCCATTCAACGAAGAACATCTCTCTCTCTCATTCAAAATTGATTTGGTTGGTATTGTTTGTTGTCTTACGGCGCAACAACACAAGCAGGTTATTTAATGCGGGGCAATCGGAATAAAGTACCTTGCCCAAGGACACGGCACGGTTGCCTACCAAGGCTGGTCCGATTGTAGAATTCGAACCCACATCATTTCCATCGCGAACCGTATTTGCAAGAAACACTTCAGCAAACGGTTTAACGTCCTTGAACCATCCGAAATTAAAATTCCTCTTCACTACAAGTCCGTCTGGATTTCTTCAACAGAAATCAAGTATTAGAATCGTTCTTCAAAATTACCTTTATATACTTAGTTGAAAAGAGATTGCCTATCCCATAAAGTATATGTAATAGATTTTATTGGTCCATATATGAAAATATGGATATTTTACTATTTTGTTTCAGCCTTGCATTAAAACCAAGGTCTCTAAAAAAACGCAACATTAATAAAATTAATGGACATTGCGAATAAAACATGCTGATTCGTGTGTAGAAAAGGAGGAGAAGGAAAACGAAGTAAAAGGTGAAGGAACATACATTTCATCGCTGTTACCACTATTACATATAGAGAAGAATACATATTTATCACATAGTCGGTACAGTTTTCCTATAGTGTGTGCAGTTTCATAGTTTTGATATTACGACACGTTAGCATATCACTTTATGTGATTTTGATTGGTCCAAATAAGACCATCAAATTATTGTGCAGTATCCTCTTTACTGATTGGCTGCGTTCGTGGGAAAACTTTTTTAACTCCGCATTTTTGGCCGCCAGTTTTTGATTCGACTCGCGAAAGGGAAATGGGGGAAAATGGTCTCGTCTGTTTCATTATGGCCAATTTACCTATACAGGGGTTTGTTATATCAAGTATAACATATCATAACATAAAAAATGGCTAACCCCCCGCCCCAAGACAAGAACAATAACACAAGTAAAACTACGAGTATTGCTCAGTTGATAGCGAAGGTGGGGGGTGGGGGTGGAGGGGGTGCAATTTATCTGTCGCATGGGGAATCCACCCTATAAACAAGCGTGGTTTAAATGTGAACTTACAGAAGTAAATAAACTCACCTTTGTTCACAGAAAAATGTAGACATAAACCGGTCTCCCCAACTGACAGAACTTTATTCAACCACAGCGTATTTACGCGGTAAAGATGCGATGCAAGTCCGACTCAGAAAGAAATTTGTTTACGTCTTCTGTACAGCCTAATGTTCCAAATCAAATACTGCAAATATCCGGTCACAAACACATTACAGTAAATATGTTTATTTCTGCATCCAGTAATCTTCTTTTCACAAGAATATTGCAACAATGTAATGTTTAGTTGTGATCTGGAATTTCAAGGTAAACAATGATACTGTGTTGTGCATGCCAACTCAAACCGGTACTGTGCACCGTGTCAAACAATGTGACATCACACGCATTGGACATTTTCTGTTGACAAACGAAATTTGTCTTTGTAAAATGTTCTGTTTATTCGGATGGATGCTTATTCTTTGACTTATAATTAGCAAAAATGTATAATCTACTTTTACTATTTCAACTTTGTTTGGGACTAATTTTTACGCACAACAAATGAAAGGGACAGCGTCTGCCAGAATGAACGAAATTATTCATTCTTCTTTCTATCTAAATAATTTCTAATGAAATTAAAGCTATGTGATGAAAAGAAATCTCAAATGGGTAATGATTTAATATTGAATTTATGAAACGAGTTGAATAATGTCCAGCTTTTGCAAGCCTTGAGATCCTCTATTAAACTATTTGAGAAGTGAATTTGTGCAACAATTGATGCTATTAACCCGCTGGACTACCATTGGGAGCGTTCATAACTAAACTGCTTGGCAAAGCACAAAATCAATGCTTCAAAACTGGGATGCTATATTTTCTCCAACAAAAAAATGAAACTATAAATTGACGAAAAGGAAATGCTCGTAACAGGGTGACATCCCACCCCCAGCAATGCATCATAACTTTAATACCATTCAATTTTTCAACCTAGTGGAATTTCTATTTACCAAAAAGCCTTGGAGAGCGATGGTATTCTTTGCACACATGAATGATAGTGTAATCGATAAACTAATGTGTTAACTCGGAAGAAAAATGAATTAAACTGAGCTGCTTCTGTTAAAACAATTTATTTACTGATCTTAATTTAAAGAGATCTATTTTATTTGAAAGTTGAAGTCGAAAAATAAATAAATCAAGGTACTTCTTTATTTCTTTGGCGAAATTTTTATTTTCTTTGTAACATTGGTTACCCTTCAAAGATTAGCCTATCATGTTCATTGACTTCTTTTTGTCTCTCTTACAATGTTTTTCAAGAAAATCCATTTCAGGAACATAATACTTCGCAGTCTTAATGGTAATTTTTCTTAGTTAGAGTTTCATATAAAGCAAGTCAATCATTAAGGCATTATCTAATATTATTTGAGCAAGCGACATTGATGGCACATAAGCACATGGAGACCTTAACTACTTTGAATATTAAACACTCAGTCACATACTGCACTTATTGCCTATACATTATTTGTTAACCAGTTACATAAATGAATGCCCCTGAATATGTATGTGACGCTCTCTTTTTAGCACTTCCACTGGGAATGTACGGTGCTGTGCAAACAAACGCACATTTTTACGCTCGCTTTTTAATGTCGCAAGTTTTTAAAAATTGAACCCAGTTAATAATTCCTTAGTTAAAAACGAAACGTACTCAGAATATATATATATATATATATATATATATATATATATATATATATATATATATATATATATATATATATATATATATATATATATATATATATATATATATATATATATATATATATATATATATATATATATATATATATATATATATATTCCAGAAATCACTTAGGTGCAATCAGTGTATTGACTTAAGTGATTATTTAAAATAATTTAGACTTAACTTAGGGAATCTTGTGCTACTCAATCAGGATTGTACACAAAAGATAGACATATAATTGCGGTACTAATTCAATTCCTATAGTAAAACGATAGAAAACTATAATATTGAAAATTTCAAAAACTTTCCTTTTCTATAAAATCTCGACCAAACCTGTATCTCACAGCATGGAATCATCTTTGATGTATGCTTCTGTGTTGAGAAAGCCGTATAGATAACGGCGTTTTTAAAGATATGTGTCCTTTAAACTTGCATCACTCATTCCGCACCTCAGGAATAAGCCGATACTTTCATTAATGGGTTCCTAAAGCAAGCCAGTAAAAAATAATGACATTGCAGCACTAGAACCTTTCCTCCATCACATTTCAGTGAATGATAGGATCAGCTTTGGAAATAAAACTTTACTTAAATTTTGTTTCTCATTATCAACCAATCATGTCGTCAAAACCCACATATCCTCTTTTTAATGTATTTTAGACTGATTCTAATCTTTCTGAATGTTTATTAGTACCGTGTGCCTCTTGTTGTTACAGATTTGGTAAAGTTTCCTTTAAAGTCTTGATGTTACATGTTGTAGTTGTGCTGAAATTATCCCCGTTGGTTTTTGTGAGTTGTATTTGGGAAAAGAATCTTGTTCGTGAAAATGTTACGATAATACATATTTGGTAGCAGGGCCTAATCGATTTTTTGATGAATGTTCCTTTGAAAACAGCGATAACAGAGACTTACCATCACGTACCAGCGACATTAGAGACCATACCAGTGAAAATTCCGTCAATAATAGAAATGCATTGATGTCGTGTGATACAGGAAGCAAATATTTTATAATGACTGCCCAGAATGCACTTGGTTGAAAGGTTTGATTGGTATATTTTTTAATAAAATATGCTTAAGTTTCACAAACTTTTAAACTTTCGTCAATTGTTTCAAAATAAGTTGAACAAAGCACCAACTCCTCCACCATCTGATTACGATGACTGATTGCTCGTTTACATCTATAAAATATATATAGTCATAGCCATCATTATCAAGCAGAAACATTGTGACAGAAAACATACACGATTGTAATAGCAGATAGCACCATCTGCCCTGGGGAGGGAGAGATAAAAGTAGACCATACGAGGGTGACAATTAAGTTAATTGTTTTTCTTCCCCAAAAATACACTTTATTTCTTGAATATCTTGTGAAATCATTTGTTTGGATCAACCGTGCTAACATCTGACTAACAAATTACTGAAGGTTGGAAAGAAGGGAGCCATGTTCATTGCCGCAGTTTAATATTGTATACAGACTTTGAGAATAAACGACGAACCACATGACGAAGCCAGCATAGAAGCTGATCTGCATATATATTATATATTTCTATATTTAGGACTTTATTTTTCTTCTTCTGTTCTCTCTCTCTTTCTCTCTCTCTCTCTCTCTCTCTCTCTCTCTCTCTCTCTCTCTCTCTCTCTCTCTCTCTCTCTCTGGGGCTGAACAGATCTTAAAATTTATCAAATGTGTGTGTGTGTGTGTGTGTGTGTGTGTGTGTGTGTGTGATTTTGATTTTTAATGTAGCTTTAACAGTTTTTCATACTTTAGCTATGATGTCTGCAGTGTAGCAGTTTATTGTGATGTCTAGCACTGGGGCATCATGCCACAGACACGTAGCATCATGTCACACCCAGTCACATTATTCTTACAACAGGCCGACTAGTCCAAACACTAACCTCTTAATGCTGAGCGCCTAGCGAGGCAGCTGCAAGTACCATTTTTATGTCTTTGGAATGACTGGGTCGGGGTTCGAATCCGCGACCTCTCGCATCCGAGGCGGACGCACTAACCACTTAGTCCACCGGAGCGGTCAAAATTTGTCATGACTGCCGATCTTATAGTACGTATTTATTGAATTAATTAGGAGTGAACATAAACAAATGCCTGCATATGAACACCAAACAAGAAGATGTAGTCTTCAATTATTAAAGTTTTTGAATTACTTTTCCCCACATGAATTATGTACCTTATTAGTGACTAAACATACATGAACTGTTTCTATTCGATATTCTGTCACCGGTACAGTATCGTATGTCTTTAAGGCTCAACGACAAATGGACAGTTTTAGGAAAAAATAGGTGTGAAAAAATATAGCAATAAAATTGTTTAAGTATCGAATCTAACCCTCAGCACAAGGATAAACATGTCTGAAAACAATGAAGAAATCGGGCATTGATGAGTGTTGATTGCAAACCGAAATTAAGTCACAATCGAAGTTTGGGTGCGACTTCTGCTATCGAGCTAGACTGTACAGGGTTTGAATGCAGAAATTAACAACATACCCAAATCTAAAAAAAAACAACAACAAAAAAAAAACAAACAAAAAACAAAAAAAAACCCAAAAAACTCACACTCATTAAAATCTTTTGTTTAAAGATGTTAGGCACTGAAATCTCTCTGACGTAACAGCTCTGTGAAATTTGTACAGAATCTCAAACCCAACACTCTATCAATCAGCTAAGAAATCTGTTCACGAAAATGTCATTCTAGTTTGAAAAAGGTCATTACTTTGACAAAACACACAATTTGAAGCATTATTCTTTAAAAGATAAATTTGTACAAAGCCGCTGTCCTAAACTTACTTTACATTTCGGAACTTCTCTTCGTCGAAATAGTACTGTGAATTGAAGTCTTCTTGCCTATTACATGTGAGATAAATGAAAATCTACGTTGTTTTGAGTAAATATAAGGACATATTTCACTCATGTCAATACAGTTGCAATCGTGAAATATTTCCTTATATACTGAAAAAGCGTTGATAGCCTTTATTTTTATCATTATAAAAGTTCATCAATAAATATCAATTGCCGATAAATTCACCGTGACGGGAGGTACGTAAGCTGCTCCTGAAAGTACGGCATGGCAACACAATGCGCGACACAATCATACATTTCTAATTACGTTGTATCAGTTATTTACATGAAATCTATTATGGGTTTGTAATTTCCTTAAAGCTGTGGGATTTCCCTAGTTAAGTGATTGAGGCTGGGATCCAAATGTGCTGTATATCGGTGAATAATTTTCTTCCTCCTGTGCACCAGACAGAAGTCTGCCGACTAATTCTCGATAAATGTTGCATTCTCGATGATTCTGTAAGACAGAGAGGATTCATATTTGCATTGTTGCCGTTCTAAAGTGGGCGCAAATAAAAGATTGCTATATGATCAAAGACTACGCTTCCTTCCTCCGTAATATATATATATAT
>JAECUM010031593.1:0-19137 GCA_016617855.1 Megalonaias nervosa | reverse complement strand
ATACATACAGAAAATTGTTTCCCATAATTGATTGACGAACTTTTGTATTGTAAGTAATGAGGTATCTTTTCAACGAAATTACAGTGTAGCTAAATCCGACAAATTAATGTTTCTTTTAAGGTCATATTACAAGATGAACAATTTCAAAGAAAGATATTTACTGCTCTTGAAAGTCCATTACCGAACAATCACTTTTTTCCTGCCTGTGGAAATTGCTATTGTTATGATTCTTAAAATTCGATTCTAACTGCAAACAACAAAGATCCTGATCTGCCGTATCAAACCGCGCCTGCAGATCAGGGCCTATGTTTTTTGTTCTACTGATTACTCCTTACAAACTGCACAAACTCTTAAACTAGGTCTGTGCAATTTGCAGTTGACTCGTCTTATAAGCAAGTATATACAGTCGTAATTAGTTGCAAATTAAAATGGCACGTCATCTTATATGTAGGCAATAAAACTGACACAAACTTAATTTGAAAGAGTTGAATCTCTTTGATCCTTGTAGTCGATTCTAGAGATGAATGAGGCAATGTTGAAGGTTTGCCTTTTTAAATACAGAAATTAATTAAAATCAAATTATTCAAAGAATTACATTCTTGACAAAAACCCAATGAAGGAATGTCATAATATGTACAAACTACCCTTATAGTAACGAACATAACAAGAAATTATTTGACGCAAATTGGTATTTCAAATAGAAGAGAAGGAAAATCGTGACTCATACATCTATCCTTAAAACCTTCAATGTCATCAATAATGTTAAATGTGTTAGTTTTCCAAAATCTACGACCGTTCCGTGATATTCAGTTTATTATTTGGTTTGGAAAGAAACGAACCATTTTAAAAGTATTAAATGGCAAATGTCAGGTGATGTAGTCAGGTAATTTATTTGATGTAGCAATATGATATTCCCGTTGAGCAGGCGTGGTAAAACTTTAAGGTGATTTGTATGTCTTGTGATCGTTAAGCGTTATCGGATTTCTAGGAATAAGGAATTCCCTATATCGTGGAATATCATTGCACAAGTTGGATTACCATTCAAATAAAAAAATTCGAGAAGTACATACAGCCTTACTGTAGCTGCACAAGTATACTTTTGGTATGACGCAGCTAATGACTGGTGACGCGAAAATCACGGCCAACGGAAATAAAACCTTTATTTATTTATTTATTTATTTATTTTGTTTTGTTTTGTTTGCTTTTTTCATGACAGTGTCAGTAAGTTAAGAATATAGCAGATCTTTATCCTTCTATGCCACTTTCTTGTGGTACTGGTGCCTGACGGGAGTTGAAACTGATTGGTGTGAACTTAGATAAAGTCGTAAATTTCTCTGTGCCACAGGAAGAAGAATTTATGATGATTTGTTATAACTTTATTTAGAAATGTTTCAAATCATAACATGGAACAAATTCGAATACTTGTGCAAGACCTTATTTGGACAGGATAGTCCTATCAAAAGTTGCCTCCCTTACACATCAATAGGACATGTATAATTTCATGCAATGCAGTTCTGCTTCGTGTAGCCGTATTATGAATCATGATGCATTGGACTTCTTCAGTTTTCGCAAACATCGTAGATCGACATCACGTGGTTTTGTAAATATTCAGGTCAGCATATGAACCTTATTTGTGTGTACAAAAATACACTTACAACAATTTGATTCTACCGGGTTCTGCGATGTGCACATTCTTGGCCAGTTGAAACTGCCGTATGAAAAACCCACTTGCGTCGCCCACACCGACTGTCAGTGTGTCACCTCGGACAATCAGGTGTCCTTTCTTATATGTATTTTGGGTACATATGCCACAAAATGTCTAAAATAACTTCCGAAATGAATATATTTTGTGCCTTGACAGGGATCAATACAATATGATTGTTTGAATAACGTAAGGCCCTTGAAACCAAAATGCCGCCATCACGCGCAAACAGTCGTATTTCCCAAATCATGTGAATACAATTGAATATTGAAAGCTATTGGTCCTAAACGTCTTTGGGTTCCATTAAAGCCATGTAATATCGACGCTTCATCACATTATGAGCCGTGTAATTTCTCCCTCGAACTGAAAAACCCGGCCATTTTCACATATGTACAGATTAATCCGATGTTGTTCGGCGACATTCGTGGATCAACCGATTTCAGTCGAAAGCTGGAAACAGGAGATATTATGTTGTCACCATTGTAAACATAATAAGTCAGGACCATGCTATGTTAGTGATTCTTATGTGATAAGCAATTCTCTCAAGAGGCTTGTGGGTTAGCGTCTGATTCATAATTTCGCAGTTTCTGAGCAGCATCAGCGACAAGATTAAAAACATTCAAACGGTATTTAATTTGCCAATTAATTACGCATTGAATAAATAACATATGAATGTCAAGTGATGAAAACGAAAATAATATCGCCAGGCACATTCTCATGATTAATTTTAACATTTACCAGTAAACCGCTTTGCATTTTTCTTATTTTTGTATTTTTATTCGGGTTGCGCATGTCTGCAAAAAATACAGGATATTTGATCTCTTAATGTTATTATTCATCGGATGAGGAATTTGCACGTGCATTGTATATAAGCATTTACTTAAATATGTAGTACTCTAATATTTTGGCGTTTAGAAAGCCTTGACGAGCTGGCTCAGTTGTAAGCGGGCCGAACTCGCGACCGAAAGGGTGCGAATTCGAATCTTGTCATCAGAACAGGCCCATTCGACTATCGCGATGTATTCTTGGGCACAGCACTTTTCTCCGTTTGCCAGAATACTAACTAACCTCCTTGTGCTGCTGCACCATAGATATCAAACCGATAAGAAAATCTACCCCCACCCCAGTACAAATTGATTAAAAGCATTTACAACAGTATAACTAGCATCTCCATATTTAAATACTTCATAAATGCATTTATGACTTGTGCAAAAATGACGCGTTTTCGTCATGACCTGCTTGTTTATCAACTGCAACTCGTATCCCATTTCAAAAGAACATTAAGTCAACTTTTGATTATAGGAAGCAAAGGCGAACTGATAAGTGTGGATCAGTCAAAAGGTCACGTGGGCAAAACTTCTCCTATTTGTCTTGGCTTTTTCATCTCACTTGATAAGATTCTCGCATCATATTTTTGAAACCAGTAATATCAGGAAAAGACTCGTGCCATTAGAGATTTTTTAACTTTTATTTGCTTCCTGTATATGGCTATCTTTAAACTTACACCGTATTTTCTTTCTTTTCCTAGATTTTATTTCTTTGCTTATTCTTTTACGTAGATACGTTTTATGAACCATGAAATACAAAACTACTTGTCTCATTTACAAATGTTACCCGATGGTTTTATGTTTGAGTAACAAAGTAGTAATGAAGACATAAGAAACACAATGGACGAATCAGAGGTGTAGATCTAGTCAGCTTTTTATACATATTCTAACGAAGAGTTGGTCTCATTTTTATGTACTCAGAATATGTCATAGAACAACGTCTACTAAGCAAAGCTAGCATTAAACACCTGTGTCATGTGAAGAAATTATCCGCTTATTTATAACCAACAGCTATGGCAGCCTTACTTTTGTATACGGGCTTCGTATAAGCATAGTTCGTTTCTAACGATTCATGTCAGATTAATACTAGACTCTTGATGAAAGTAAAGAAGCAGTTGGTCTTTTCTTATAAGGAAATGTTAAAATGTTGAAATGTTATAACTTGATATTTTTTTTTTATTTCAACATTTTATTACAAAACTGAACACTATGCGCATTGCCATTCGGGACTCGCTTGGTAGTGTTTTCCAAATCGTAAATGACGTCAGAAAGACGGTAACCAACACCTAGAATAAGCTGATATTTCATGCATTGTTTAAAATGTCCACGTAAAGGGTAGATTCAACAAGATAGTAAAATTAGTGTTTATCCACTGAAAGGTCCATACCCGACTCTTTCCCTAATAAATTAAATCCCACATGCTTTATTTATTCAACCTTTCTATCACCATTAAAGTTCTCTCGTATTTCGTTCCTTCTATTGGTTGAACTACGGTACACTTTTGAGACACCCTGTAATTATAATATGATTAAATAGTCATTACAAGGATAAGGACCAATAGATTACTGCGAAACTCTACCCCAATTCAGATTAAAATGAAATTACCTAATATTTCATTCGTGACTCGTAATTAGTTTTATCATGGCAACCCCCCCCCCTTTTGTTTGGCTGAATCTGGTAAAATAAATCACATAGTTATAAATGGCCTATTTTGGCATTTAAAAGAAAATATTTATGTCTAAATAGAGAACGTAGACTAGAGAGGGTGAGAAATCAGATGGAGGTGATTACATGCTATAACACTGCCTCAGTACGCAAAAATATATGCGGAAAGCATGGGTATTTCTGAAGGAATGATATAAACGTTGCCTTTGTCTCGCGATTTTCGGAGGCAAAAAGTCGTTGTCTCCCAAAAACCAAACTTAAAATTTATGGACGGATAAATGCTAAAGACTTCTGAGAGCAAATAAACATAAAACATAGATACTGGACACCGGCAGACAACAGAATTGATATCTAATTGAACTTTAGTTGGAAATGTCTGCAACTTCTCTCTTTATTGTCTGTGAAAAAAAGTTTTTTTTTTGCTGTCATATTCTTGGTAATATTAAAACGTATTGCTTTTAGATATTGGTAATATTAAAACGTATTGCTTTTAGATCTTGGTAATATTAAAACGTATTGCTTTTAGATCTTGGTAATATAAGAACAAATTGCTTTTAGATATTGGTAATATTAAAACATATTCCTTTCAGATCTTGGTAATATTAAAACGTATTGCTTTTAGATATTTATGGATTTATGTTATTGAAGACTACAAGTTTTGATTTTACACCAGTTGTTCGCAATACAGTTATCTATTTACATAAAACTAATGTACTCTTGATAAATACTAGTTATTTGGTAATAGCTTCTGTCTAGGAAAATCAAAATAAATAAATTTTGATGCCACTCCTATAATTACATTAGCCGGTTCTGTGAATTTATTTGCTGCTCCATTTGTATATATCGGGATGCATACATACATACATACATACATACATACATACATACATACATACATACATACATACATACATACGTTCGTACGTATATATATGCATACATACATACATACATACATACACGAGTAAAAACCACTTTTGTAGAATCAGAGTAAATAGTTGGATGGTAGCTTTGAACAAATATTGACATGTATGTATAAATTACCCTAATATGACATCAATTTAAATTGCTGATTACCAGTCTAGATTGACCCTAATGTATATAGGCACGTACTCTCTATAGTAGAATTACCCAATAAACGAATGGAACGAACACTTATATTAGACTAACCCTAATGTAATGTTCATCGTGTACTTTCTGCCATGGACTGACCATGATGTATGGAGGGAACATCAGTTCTACTATAGACTGACCTTATATATGACATAATGACCCGAATTTATGAAGGACACGTACTTTTACTACAGACTGACCCTCATGCATCAAGAGCGCCTACTTTGTACTATAGACTGACCCCCCCCCCCGTTTTACTATAGGCTGACCTTAATGTATGAAGATACGTAGCTTCTACTCCGAATAGAGCTGTGGAGCTGTACTTTGGCGAAACTTATGGAAGTTAACATATGATATTCTATATCTTTCCTTATCTTCAATTGCTAATCATTACTTAGATAGTACATATTTATTTACAACATTAAGTTTTGATTGAGCTCCCTGCACTTTGGGTACATAAATTTATCCAATTTTTCTTACCAAGAGCGTGTTCTGTTTTGGAAGGTAACATAAATAATGACTACTTTGAGATATTTGATCTAGTATCAGATTTAGTTATCGTCAAACACTGAATAGTGGTTTTCAATCTTTGCTTGGAAATTAGAGTAGGTGCCCTTTTTGCTTATCCTGGCAGAAATGAAAGGCTGTTGTACTAGTATCAGGCAATAAGAACTCTCAATGCACAAAAAATGGGACAGAACAACCAATCGTCTAAGACAGAGTTGAAAACTAATTCAAAATGAATCAGGAGTTAATAAGTGCAGAATTGCATTTGAACACGTGATACAAATTATTTTCTGCAAAGTGATCAAACACATAGCCAGCAACAGAGTGGTAATGTATGGGACTCGCGCTATGTGCCCCTTACCCAGGGGAATGCTCTTCATTTACTGCATACTATGCACAAAACAATGCACATTATCTAACCATGTGTGCACATCGGAAACTTGCACTGTAACAGTGAAAGTTTGAAGCTTGTACAGTAAGGAATAAGGTGAATTTTACTTGATGATGGTCTGCTTAAAAAAGTATAATTTATATAGCATGACCCCACTCCACAGGTAAATAATCAAATCAGATGAACTCTTGTTTTCTTAACTAGTCCCAGTTGTACTCGGAGATAAAGGACCTAGTGTAAAATTCTACAATATTACTTTAGGGCAGGGCTACTCAAATGGCGGACAGCGGTCCACAGTCCGGACCGCCAGGCCTTTCCTTGTGGACCGCGCAAAAGAAATAAAAACTGAAATTTCCGCAACCAAAAACTGAATTTTCCGTAACCAATAAAGACCCATCTCGCCTAAGTATTAAGGCCTGTACGTTGTGGTACCGGAAATCTGTCTATCGACCATATGCACTTCCGGCAAATAATTGTTCGTGAATTTATAGCGTGGCGTGGTTGGATTGAATTTTGAAAGCTTTTAAGTAACACTGCGGATAAAAACAATTTTATTATAGTTTTCATTTGAACTCTACAATGACAAATCCAAACAAGCGACGAAAAATCGATAGCGAAAATCGTACTTTTCACGAATCATGGACAGAGGACTATTTGTTTATCTTGCCGGCACGGACCGATGCGCGACCCATTTGCTTGATTTGTCACAACACGGTTGCCGTGATAAAGAGTGGAAACATTAAAAGACATTACGAAAGTAAGCACGCGGATTTTGATTCTAAATACCCTCCACGATCGAGTCTTCGTTTGGATAAAGTGAATGCACTCAAAGCAGGTCTTGAGAGCAGCATGGCGATGATGAAAAAGACCACAACAGTTCAGCAAAAAGCATCAGAGGCTTCGCTTCGTGTAATATGGACTTTGGGGAGATGAAAGAAGCCATTCGCTGATGCAGAAGTTGTGAAAGAGTGCATGATAGAGGCGGCTTCGACGCTATTTGACGATAAAAAAAAATTATTGAAGCGATTGCAGGAATCCCTCTTTCTGACAGCACCGCAAGCCGTCGCGTTGAAGACCTTGCAGAAAACGTGTACCAGCAGCTACTTCAAGATCTCAAAAGGGCTCAAGTTTTTGCATTGGCATGTGATGAGTCTACAGATGGCACTGATATTTCACAATTATGTGTTTACGTTCGCTATTTCAATGGGAAGCATTTCTCTGAAGATCTGCTGACAATGCTTCCTTTAACTAACAGTCCAGAGGTGAGGATGTTTTTCAGTGTTTGAGCAAATTCTTGGAGGAAACTGGCCTACAGGTTTCTAAACTAGTGTCATTAACAACAGATGGAGCTCCTGCCATGACAGGAAAAAGCAAGGGATTGTCAGCACGTATGAAAGAGATTCAACCAAAACTGCTACCTTATCACTGTATCATTCATCAGTCAGTTTTATGTTCCAAGTTTAACGCTGAATTTGCAAATGTAATGAATATGGTGTTGAAGATGATTAATTTCATACGATGTAATTCCGCACTCCAGCATCGCCTTTTTCGAGCGTTCCTTGAAGAGACTTCGTCGGATTATAATGATCTTCTTGTCCATAACGATGTTCATTGGCTGAGTAAGGGTAAAGCTATTGCAAGATTCTGGAACCTCCGTAATGAAGTCACTGAATTTCTTCAATCAACAACATCTAGCAAAGCGGCTGAGTTTGTGTCATTCTTGAGTAATTCGAATCAGATTGCAATTGTTGCTTTCCTGGCTGATATCACTGGATATTTAAATGATTTAAATCTATGCTTGCAAGAAAGGGACAAGACAGTCATACATCTTGCCTCAAAATGTCGTGCTTTTGAAGCAAAATCGGGTTTATTTGCGGAAGACTTGGCCAATGATCAATTGCTGCATTTCCCAACAACAAAAGTATAAATCCATCACGTCATCTGTTAGGAACTGCAACAACGTTTGTGCAGCAACTTCAACAGTTCAAGTTTTGGAATATATTTAGATTATATTATATTTTCAGAAATGTGTCACGCGTTCCAACAACTATACGAATCTTACCGATCTTTTCTTTCCATGAATCTTCTATTAACCTGATTATTTAAGAGTGATAAAATGGACTGACCAGTACATGTTCCCAATGTCTTTGGCATCTTTAAAGATTGTTTCTAGATCAATAATAAAATGGTTCAAAATGGAATTCTACTTTCTGCAGTAAACAAATGTGTATTATGAAGAAATGTTAGAATTCAGCTTGTTGTATAGTTGTCCTTTTTTTGTCTTTCTCAGCTCAATGTGATAATATGTTTTTATATTATAAATTACTAAATGTATTGAAAACGTTTTGTATATCAACATTTTGTACTCAACAAGTTTTGCACCTACACTGAATTTTTATTTTCCAAAGTCAATAAAAGGGTGTTTATATCGTATTTGTCCAGACACAATTCATTGGCCACAAGTGATAACATTTGGTTGCTAAGTGACTGGAGACTCTGAAAACATCGAGTCGAAGTAAACATGCCTTATATGTTCTTAAACGGTATCTGCAAGACGCGATAATTTTTAAAGGTGGTTTATTTTCTGGTTTGTCTGTTGAAAATTAATTTTTACATGTTGTTTTGTACTTCTCCGTATTCAAGAAATTTATTCCAGTGCTTGATTCATTATGTGTCATAAAACAGGTTGGTAGCATCACAGTCTGGCATTGAATGAAATGCTTATGGATTTTTTATATATGGGCTGAAATGAGTAGGGTCTCATAATGCTGCAAATTATCTCTGGCCATACGTCATTACCTTCTACCACCAGTGAGGAACAACGTTTCCTTTCTAAGCTAGTTAGTTCATCT
Source organism: Megalonaias nervosa (assembly GCA_016617855.1). NCBI lineage: Eukaryota > Metazoa > Mollusca > Bivalvia > Unionida > Unionidae > Megalonaias > Megalonaias nervosa. The sequence goes on along the minus strand of JAECUM010031593.1, from coordinate 10,080 downwards.
AAAAGAACATATGTGCGCAAGAAAACTAGTTGGATCTATTGAAAAGCAATTTAGTCATATCACTTTAACGGTAGTATGTAAGGGGGCATCACTTTAAGGGTAGTATTTCAGGGGCCATCACTTTAAGGGTAGTATGTTTGGCGACATCACTTTAACGGTATTATGTCAGGGGATGTCACTTTAATGGTAGTATGTCAGGGGACATCACTTTAATTGATTAATATTCTGGTGGCACGTTTTGTTTCTGATATGATCATGGTGTACTAAACCTAAATCACGGCAATAAAAAAGCATCACCAATGCCATAAGCAAGAATATTATGTGAAAGACTTCAAAATAAATTGCTGTGATATGGGTATTGGATCAGGTTTGTTCCTTTTTCGGGCATTTCAATACAATATTCAATTAATTACCACAAAATGAAAACTGTACACTATTAATACTGCACTTGATCGGTCACTACCAGTATCCACCCCTCTCTTCTGAGCCATGGACTGCTACAGGTATGGGTAAAACAAACACCATACATAACCATGCTAGACTATGTGCCAATAAATCCAAGTACTCAGGATGCAAATATATCCACGAAATATCCAATTGCCTGAATTCTGTCAATTTTACCTTTTCTTACAGTACTGCCAGCTTGGCAGCTATTATATGGGTTGAATTTTGTTGTTGTTGTTGTTGTTTTTGTTTTGTTTTGTTTTGTTTTATTATATTTTTTTATTTTTTATTTTTTATATTTTTGGTTTTGGTTCGTTTTTTGTTGTGATGGCTTCAGTGCAGTATTTCCAGAACATACTCCTAGACTGCCTGTTACAGGTTTTAGTAACATTAGGTTAATGCTAGCACAAGGATTGTTTGCTACACCTTTCCGTCCATATTAGCTAAATATGTGTTCTCTTCTGGACATGTTCAAAGATTTCCAGTTACATGTTTCCAAACATATTAGCTAACTACTAGAACAAGACTGTATGTAATGGTTCCTCTTTCATGTTCCTAAAGCACTCGTAAGTAAACCTCGTGTTCTGTGCCGTTTAATGTGAGACAAATAGTTGGAGGATTTTGTGATCATTCAGGAAGACTTTGACAGCACAGTTAATATTCCTAGAGGCTGTTCGGCAAATACATTGAATGACATTAATCACCAACTTTAACAGCTCTAGAGCTTCTTGACTTAAACCCAAAACTTTTAGACAGATTTTAAATTATCATGACCTTGACTTTATGGATAGAGGGACGGTGTGGTTCTTGGAAATAAAACTGCGTCTCTCACTTCTTTATAAACGTTTCGGGTATACTTCTGATTGAACCCTTCACCAAGATTGTGTCCGACCTTTACCTTGTTTCAGGAACAGTAGCGCCTGTGGGCGCACGTTGATGAAAGAGCGTGTCTCACAGATATGTGAGGATAAGCCTGACAGTCATCTTTTTCAAGGGTTTGGAAATGATGGTATCACAGGGACACTGTAAAGAAAAACTGAACCACTGCCTTTATCAGAATTAAAGGCTCATACTTACCTCCTTTACCAGAGCAGGCGAGAAAAAAAATGACAAAACTCGTGCGTCTTTTATGTGTAATGCCATCGTAATCTTATTAATGTCTTCGTATAAGCTGAATAGAAAAAAATAGATACAGGGAGACGACGAAATCATATTCCATTGCCTTTACTGTTCTAATTATTAATAGGGTAAATACGATACAATGCAGAGTGGATGCAACAGAAAAAAGGTAATATTCCATTAATCCATACAACTTACGAAGCAGAGTATTCGTTTCTAACAAGAGTGCCTGTCCCCCACCCACCCCCACCCCCACCCCCACAGATTTAGAGACCTTTTAGTATTGTTACGAATATGTAATTAAATTACTTGTGTGTTAGTCTTTAGTTTTTAGTTTTTGTTTCATTACATTTTATTGTAATGATTATGTTCACGGGATTTGATATTTAAAAAAAAAATATCAGCCTGATTAGAACGTAAAAGTATGACTTAAGCATTATTTTTAGCTCACCCTGGTTCATAGATCTTGTAAACATCGGGTGAATACGATTGGCTATTGCCAAGGTCATGATCTGCTTGCGTGATAGCTCTAATTTGTAAACAACTTCTTTTATTTTATTGAATCTTATAATACGATTCGCTAAGTTCTTTCTTGCCTACGTGATAAATGGCTTTTTTATTGTGCTGTTCAAAGTAGTTAATCACGTAGCCCGTCACGTGAGCCACCATGTAATCTAAAATCGAGGTTTAAAACAGTCATTTTCTGTTAGATCTATTCAGTCGTATTTTAAACCGTGAGGGCTCAAGAGGTTTTATTGTTGTTGCCAGCTTGTTCTGAAGTTCGTCTATTTTTGGGAATTTAATAATTCATTCTCTAGAAAACTACACAAGTGCTTCATATTTATAAAAGTTCTGGGATAAAGATATTCAGTGGAAATTTATTCTGTGAATTCTAAACGGAAACATTATAAACTGTGATTTAATCGAGGATCTGTTGCCGTCAGTACAACGACCTCATTTGACGTCATCGCCTTCCATATTGGAACGTCATCGAGATTCGAAGCTGGATTCAATTAGAACTCTTTAGTGATAGGACTTATATTTTTCAATTCTAGGATTAATATTTGGATTATATTCACAAACCGTAAGTCCTATTTTATATTTTTACGTTGTTTTCTAGGGAAATAAATAATTTTTGTTAAATTTACAAAGCTTGTTGGCTTCACTCTTTTCTTTTGTTACTTTTGTACGAGCCTACACGTAACAGTATGCGCCAGTGTATAATTGAATATATTCACTACACTTTCTCCAACTCTTTTTATCCACCTAAGTAATCTCTTTCTCTATCTTTCTCTGTTAATTCAGAAGAAAAAAATGTATCTCTTTCTCTATCTTTCTCTGTTAATTCAGAAGAAAAAAATGTATCTAAATGTCCCCTTGACACGAAGAAGAGGCAAACTAATTTATAATTTTCTTCCCATGCATGTGGCCATGCGTCATGCAGGGTAATACGACGAATGCATTATCCCCTCCCCCACCGCTCAATCATCTCAGCCGGATGTATAAACAAAATTTTTTCCCAAAATCTTACCGTTCAAGTTTTTAAAAGGTGCTTTGCTCATGTTAAGTGTATATTCACCTTTCGGTCAGCGCATTAAAGGAGTTCTGTGAAAAATTTTCCCAACAATAAATATATGCCATCCATTAAAGAAAATATTATCCAGCTGATTTGTTGACGGTTAAGACCCATAAATTAAATATCCTAAAGAGACCCATCTCTTGCGATTACGTACAGCTGTACAGAGTATGTATGTATGTATGTATGTATGTATGTATGTATGTATGTATGTATATATATATATATATATATATATATATAGAGAGAGAGAGAGAGAGAGAGAGAGAGAGAGAGAGAGAGAGAGAGAGAGGGAGAGTTGCAAGAACAGAACAGAAATATGTGTAACATCATGTTAAGTATATTTGATTTGCAAAGTTTATTAATTTTCTTTACTCATTGTAAGTTATTGGTTATGTAAAATTATTCTGTAGCTGACCTTGTCCAAAATCAAGTTCATTGTCTACCTGACCAGAATCATTGTTTTTGGATTTTTTTTTTGTAAGCAACTAATAAATAGTTTATATTTTCTCTGTGAGGGTGGGTTTACTATTAGGATTATTATCAATAGAAGCAAACATATTTATCTTGATCTGAGTCGTGAACATTGCGTTTACCGTGTTTTTTATTATAAGTTTTGAAACAGAATTTTCTAGAACTGAATTTTTCATTAAGTAATAGCTAAGTAGAGAGCATTATAATCTTGTTTACTGGAAAAATTATTTATTCCTGCGATAACATCCGGGCAGTAATCATTTATATTGTGTTCAGTGTTTATTTTGGGTGAAATTATTTGTTATTCCTGGAAATACAAAGTGCTCTTGCTCTGTAATATTCTTGGAAAGAGATATTAACCTGGAACTATAGTGAATGCAACAATGAAACCTTGGATTATATTACTATGATTCAACAAAAGACTGTTGGAACATCGTTGCATTTCAGGCTATTGCTATATTACTACATATGAGTCTACCGGCCACTGCAGGCACGTCAACACCTTCAGCGGTGGACATTAATCGGAATACGACTAAAGTTGATTCAGAACTTTGTTCATTAGGGCTTGTGTTAGTAATTCTAGTATTATTTGGGATTTAATTCGCAATAATGTTAGTTCTTCTGTACAATTTTACTTTGCGTGCATTCTAAGGAAATAAATTATTTGTTAAATGTTTACAAAGCTTGTTACTTCTCAGTCTTTTATGTTACTTTTTTTAGGACTATAGAGTCGTAATAGACAGAAATAGACAATATGCCACTGAATGGATACGAAGAGGTGTAACGCGTAAATGCTAATTAACGCCAATTCATTTGTGATCAGGACGAACTAATTTATTAAGACATTCATAGGGTTAACGGAAATAGGCTACGGTTGATGACAATACAATATTTAGATTTGGCATGACTTCACTTTCCAAGTCGACTTTAAGATGATCCCGCAGAGAGTAAATATTTCTCCACCTCTTCACGGCATGGGGTATCACACACCATCTTCTAGATCTTTGTTTCCGCGTCTTTCTTCCGATCTGAAATTCACTGATAATCGCAACCTTTGTTTTCGTAATTTCTTCCCACGTTTTCTAGCATAAAACTGCAACTTCATGATTACTCACTTTAATCTGGCTGTTGCAGCAACCAATCATTCCAGCTTTACGGTGAGTTACGCACCATCACTACCAGATGTGTTTATTAGTCGCAAAATATCCCTGCGGTGTTGGGTATCGTAATTCTCAAACTTGTCGGAATCACTTCATTTAACGGCTCTCAAGGCACCGCTTAGACATATATTTATTTCATGGCACCCGCAGTATGGGAAAGTATACTTCCTCGTCAGATCGGATAGCATTTTAGTCATATATTGTCTAAGGTTTCATACAAAAAAAGTTTAATCTTGTGTTAGTACTTGGGGAGAGGGGCTTGCCAACTTTGAGGTATCGTCCCTTTGTGATGTATGTCTTTTTTATAATTCAGTTTAATTTAATTTAATATACATGTTAGACGTTAAAGAATTACAATCTGGACCATTATTTCAATGTCATCAATATTTAGAACAAAAGATATATTAAGAATAATTTCTTAAAATAATTGTACGTTATTGATGTGTCTTTATTTTCTCTTTCGATAAATATTTCCTTTTTTTGTGCTATTGCCCGAATCACACATTAAGCTCTACATTAATATGCAAAACATTTTTTTTAATTAATGTTTATTTGATATTTCCTGTCGGATTATACCAAACTTCACTTAATAACGAATGTCCACGAAATTTTGTAACAGAGTACAAATATGTATTTTGACTATAGTTTTTGTCATTTCAGGCGCACCTGCAGAGTTGTAGAAAAAAGCGTATGCATATATGTATGTATGTATGTACGTATGTATGTATGTATGTATGTATGTATGTATGTATGTATGTATGTAGCATTTTCAGGCACCTTAGCACAACAGTGACTATATAATGCCAACTAAAGGTAAAGTTCGTAAATGCAAGAATAAATTAGGAAGATAAACTGTACCCTTCCCCAAAAATTTAAAACTGAAGGAAAACAATATCTAATATATAAAATGCAAAGACAGTGAAAGTCTGTTAAAGCTATACGCTATACAAGGTAAAGGAAAACACGGACCATTAATACGAATATATTAAAGAAAGCCGTGGACTGACCGGTCGATCCGAAATCCTCAAGCTGTACGCGTGAGAAAATAACGACAAAGAAAACATTTGACAGTATTACGATAGGAAAACATTTAATCAATGGATGTCATAAGCAAATTATAAAGAAAACTTTTAACCTTGATAAAGTAGCTTATAAAGATAACTGTTAACTTTTGAAAAAGTAGTTCCTACAAAGTGCAGTGGTTAGCGCGTGGACATCACAATAGACACAACCCGGTTGAGAGAGGCAGGACCAAGACCAGATGAGCAAGATTGGCAAATCAGCTAGATTTCAAAACCAACAGCACAAGACTTGCGACGTTCTTGGTAAAATAGAGACAAGTAAAATTTATAAATGATAAATTATCTTTGTATGTAAAAATGGGGACAAATGGAAATTGTATTTTTTTTATTTACAACTTAACACACCACAGTTACCATCCAACACGCCCTGTATAGGGACTAATACCCTGTCATTATTATCCAAGACATCACACCATAATATCCAACACGCTCTGTAGTGAGATATACCCCGTTATCTAATATCTAACACCCAACACTATACCATCAACACCCTACATCTGCTATCCGACACGCCGTGTGTGGTGACTAATACCCAGTCATCTACTATCCAGCACCCCACATTATGCCAACCTCAGATCATATTGGAGTTGTCAGTAAATTTGCACATATTGTACTGATGTTATAAATATATTTAAGCAAGACAACCAACTCATAATAACAATAAAATGGACGTGACTGAAGCTAGCACTAAACTTCGGAAACTGTAACGGACTTGAGCCGAGATTAGAAAAGCTCCGCAACATTTGATTCTAATGACTGAGACTATAAGTAATACTAAACATCCCAACTGTCACGGATTTTAGCGGATACTGAAGAAAAAACGGAAGAGTAAAATTTGTTGGCCTAGATTTAAAATAGTACCAAAATTACGCAACTGAAGGGAAATTTTGCGGGGACTGAAAAAAAAAATCTGGAATAAATATTAAAAGGTTGGTCTAGACTAAAAGTAATTCCAGAATTCCGAATTCATACGGTAGGTTGCGGAGACTGAAAAGAAATGTTTGGACAAATTTTAAATATGGTGGGAAACTTCTTTTAATCTTCGATAAATTCCGTATTAGCTTAGAAATTTGAATATTACGTTCAGGCTCAACCATATTGAAAATATTCCGTCTCCGCTAACGTCCGTATGAGTTTCGGAATTCTAGTACTACTTTACATTACCATTCCCGATTTCCCCATAAATTTTTTTACCCTTTGTCCCTATAAACGTTTCTCCCCAGAAACATTTTTGTCCCCATATTATCAATCCCATGTTAAACCAATTTTACAATTTGAATATAGGATTCCCCGTACATCCCAATAAAATGAGTTCGTTCAATGCTGTCATTTTACACCCCATGTTAAACCTATAGACAAATTTAACATAGAATTTCCAGTTTGTCCCCCAAGGGGCTCCAATAAAATCATGCAACTACTGATGTCCCAACTGGATTGTTCCTAAGGAGTTCTGACTGAAATCTTTAGCTCTTCCACTTTATACACATACTATCCCACAGCCACCATAAAATATTAGCTCTTTTACCACTGACATGTCGAAGGAAAATATTTATTGAAACAGATTTGTATAAACAAGATATTTGGTTGACAAAAGATTTTAAACTTTTGCATGAAATGTTGCTACTATTAGCAGATATCGAAATGTGCAGATAGATAAAACAACATGAACAGGAGGTAAAAATATAAGTAAATCAGAAACTGCCACCATTTCAAGTTTTCTTTTTATTTTTCTTCTGTTTTGGAGGTCGAGGTTGGTCTTTTAATGAGCTCAACGATATGTTAACGACTTGATTAAATACTAATCTTTATTGGCATAATTTTTCCGTACAATTTTTATTAATTTTATTTGCATTATTACAAATAAGGACTCAAGCTTTGTTTCCTAAACTGTAAGACTGTAAGACTTGACGGAGCATATGCAATAAAGTTATTGTATGACACAAAATCTCATTCAAAACTTTGGGTGGTGCTGATGATATCAGCGAGAGAGAGTAATACTTCATACTTCAAGCCGCAGTGAAGATATCCAACTGTGATACATACCCGTTCACACACTTACAAAAAAAAAAACATCTCGCACACGCCCTTTGTTGTCACTGAGCAAAAATCTGCGGAATATACGCATTTAGTGAATTTCTTTGTTCACGCTCCGTCCAAGACGAGATGTTTAATAACGGCCACGTTATAATATTCTGAGACCCCTGCAGAGGTTTCAGTGGTAATACATTTCAGCCAAAGCGAATGAAAGAAATGGTTCCGCTCCCTTGTCAATGTTGAATGGATCAAAAAATTGTCTTGACATATGCCAGAAATGGTTATCATCATACGGCACCAAATTCAATCCACATGACGAAGCAAAACATTGGATTTGATAGAAATAGGTGATTTTAGATATTGTCTAAATAACAGAAAATATCACACAGATTGTGGCAAATGTTTATATAAGAATGTATGTCAAACTCGAGTGAAAATTTAAAAATCAACGCTATTCGAATAAGAGTAGAATCACATTCCTTTGCTACAATGTGTTGCGTATGAATGAGATCTTGAGGAAGAAAAGAAGTTCAGCAAAACTAGAATTTAATTCTTTTTTTTTTTCGATATACAATATACCATACTCACAAAACTTGTGAAGGGCAGAAACCTTACTAATTTTCCTTCGATAAAAAAATTATAAAGAATACTAATCTCCTTTTGATTACCAATTAGGCGTTCAATACCTTTTTCGAATCATGAAATCAAATGTATTTATTTCTCTTTTCGCCCAAATATAATCACTAAAACATATTGGTTTCCAGTCTACCGGTGATTTACCCAGTGTAAGTAAATGTAAACATGTGTCCGTGATTGACGGTTATGGACGGAATTTGTGCAGACCTGGCTTTTATTTAAATTGTGGGTTAAACTTCAATATAATGCTCTTTTGTAGTTAACATGTTGACATAGCTTTTGGAATTTCGAATGTTCTAGAAACAAACTAGTTTCCAATTTTATGGAAATTTCCATGTCTAGATTAAGTGGCGATGACTATAAATTATGGACTTGGTAAACAAAGTATTCCTTCCTACTTTAAGGTTATTCTGTGGAATAATTTACAGTTGTGTTCAGACATAATTTGAAAAAAAATTATTTACTGAAATTATTCATTTGAATCACAAAGTGTTCATTAATTTCTGGAGTAACACATTAGTTTGGGATTATTGTGGACTCATTCAAAGACATTCTGAATTGCATCATAGCTTTACATCAGGACATTCAAGACTTTGGAATGCATTTGAAACTATATATATATATAAATATATACCAGACAGAACGGAAAGTGCTATCCCTGGATTCTATAGAAGAATTCTTGATAATAGCTGGCAGAATTAATATTTAATTCAAATAATACTATCATACAGGTTAAAGAATTTTTAATTCGCACTCTACGGAGATTCGAACCCAGGTCCGCGGGTAAACGGCACCCATCGCCTTGCCTGCACGCACCAGCCCATATTCCTTCACGACTAAGCACGCATCACCAGTAAATGATGCGACTGAATCGGTGTTATATGCACTCGTGCGTAGCAGACACACTCGCATGACGACTGTTCTCTTAAAACGTTGAAATGAATACAAATACGCTAATAAGCAGTTATCAAAAATAAGTTTCGAGACCCTCCTTTTTCTCTCACAAAACACTTATTTCAAAGCTCATGCATCACATTATACTGTTGCCACCTGAATTACTCATTTTCTCTCGGCGGCTTTTGCCACTTTATATAAACAGCCTGATAGAAATGAGAAAAGCCTTGAGTTTTACGTTTCTGCCTCGTAACAAAGTTTATGAAATTTCACTTGGAGTATAGTTTACAGTAACGTAGCAACTGCCCCCCCCCCAAACCCCCCCCCTACAACGGTCTAGTGGGGCCGAAAATTCCCTCAAACAACTTTTTCTTTAATGGGAGAGGGCTCGAGAACTACGTTTTGCAGGAGGCCTAAAATTTCTTGCTACGCCACTGAGTCTACAATTTAATCTACAATGTTTATGATTCCATGAGATTTTTCTGGTTTAACAAATGATTTTCTTATTACGTCCGCAAAATATAGTAGTTATGAATGAATTTTAAAGAAAATTGTTTTTGCTTCTTACAAGTACTGCCAAGGACAACAAGATGTAATATCTTTTCTGTTTTAATCATAAGTCTATTGGCAAACAGCAATCTTACTCGCGTAAAAAAAAACA
>JAECUM010031592.1:0-58900 GCA_016617855.1 Megalonaias nervosa | reverse complement strand
AATATTCGCCACTGCATAATATGGCTTATCGTTTCTTCGACATTTAGATCTACAAATTTATTCTGAAACGCATGCAGGTATGTTTTAATATACTTAGGCGAAATTCATAACGTCTACACAATTTGAGCAAGCGCTTTCTTCAACATGAGTATTCTTAGTAGTGTTATTATAGAGGGTTTGGATTTTGATTTGTTTCTAAGTCACAGCCTCTATTCCCTATGCATTTTGCATATTTTATTGGTTCGTATCTATTCTCGGAGTCGATGGTGATTTCCCATGTCTGCCAATGTGGTCTCGAACTGAACCGTGCTAATTATTTTGTCATTGAATACAATTTACTATAGGCGTTAAAACTTCTTTGTGCCATTACAAGCAGTTCTGAATAGACACGTACACATGAATGTAATCGCATCGAATTTAATTTGCTAGCACCATCAAAGACCAGTTGCGAAATATTTTACCCGGCAATACTTCCGATTGGTGCACCTATGATGGCTATCGTGGTTGCTTTTTCAGTCACTTCAAGACCAACAGTTGCTACTACAGCAAGCCCACTAATGACATCTACCAACACGCTTGTTTGTTTTTCACGATCAACGAGGTTCTCTTGGTGATTTCTTCTCACAGCTGTTGCGCCGCTTCGATTATTTTTTCACGTCGGTGGCATTGAGGTTCTATCATAGTTCATCTATTAATGCTAGAGTCACATATAAAAATTGACTGACAAACTGTCTCATAGCATGACTGACAAACCCAGACCTATCATGTCCAGGTGCAAGACGCACACAGACAAGTATAAAAAAGCAAAACCATATTAGATTCAGTTATATTTAAATTTCCTGCAATTGTGCGTTCTGTGGCTCCAGTACCCTTTCCATTTTGAACACATGCCGATTGTACCTGATTCATACATCAGTTAACAGATCTATAATGACTCTTACATTTAATTTGTAAATAAATCTCTTGCTGTATAGAAAACGTTTATGAGTTTTTAGGACTTTTGTAAAGTATTTCTGAGTAAGAACCAATATAGTTTTCTAACGCCATCAACAAAAACTACATGCACAATGCTAGATGTTTATTTATCATTATTATTATCATTATTATTATTATTATTATTATTATTATTATTATATATATATATATATATATATATATATATATATATATATATATATAGAGTATATATATATATATATATATATATATATATATATAGTTTCATTCTCTGCAATAACTCAGATTGAAAAGATTGTATGGGTTTCCATTTTACCTAATGAAAAGAAAATGAATATGATCTTTGCGCTGATTTGTTTTCTTTCCTTTCTTCTTTCTTCTTTTCAACTTATGTTTCGGTTATCATACAAACACACACAAGATTGTATAAGTGTATCAATTCAACTGGTGTCAATACTAAAGATCTAAGGTGTAGTCAATATTGACCTATGGAGGGTGGGTGGGCGTGGGAGTAATGAAAGGGCCTCATATTTACACACAAAAATACGTATGTAGTAAAGGGCTTTAATAAGTTCTTTCAATGTTCATTGGTAAATTGAGTAGGTTTTTTCGTTTGTTTTGTTTATTTTTTCCTGCTGTTTTCATTGTTAAATTGAACAACCTTCTAATGCCAGTGATCCTTGATTTAATATAGTGTATGATATAATAAATAAATACATAAATGAAAAATAAATAAAAGAATAAATATTAATAAGTGCACAAGTAGTGTTTGGCTCTGAAAATATGAAGCAATGACAATAGCCAGATGTATCGTCATACACACGTACATACATACGTACGTACGTACGTACATACATACATACATACATACATATTAGAGCGCTGTAAGACAATGTTCTTTATCATTTCTTTATTTTTTCATGTGGTAGAATTGCAGTTTTCCAGTGTTTTCACAACGTCTCTAAAACTAAGCGTCGTCTGCCATGCAATATTGTCTCTAGGACAACGCGTAGTCTGCCAGACATTACTGTCTCTAGGACTACACGTAGTCTGTCATACAATATTCTCTCTAAGACTATGCACAGTCTGTCATACATTACTGTCTCTAAGACTACGCCTATTCTGCCATGCAGTACTGTCTCTAGGACTACACTCAGTCTGCCGTACATTACTGTCTCTAAAACTACGCGTAGTCTGCCATACATTAATGTCTCTAAGACTTCTCGTGGTCTGCCATACATTATTTTCTCTAAGACTACACGAAGTATGCCATACAATACTGTCTCAAAGACTTAACATAGTCTGGCATACATTACTGTAATTAAGACTACACGCATATGTTACGATGATGTAGTATTAGCACTTATTTGACACAATTCCATAGTATTATTTTCGTATTTCAATATATTTGGCATAATGCTTTACAAAACGTAGAAAACACTGTAAGTTTCTTCTAAATTGTCGCATTGAATTTAAGGGAAATAAATTATTTGTTTATTTTTACTAAACTTGTTGGGTTTGCTTTTTCTGTTACTTAGTTTAAGACATGGAGTTGTAACACAACCTAAATAGTCCACACAAATGGATGGATATATTAATGTAGTTGTCCTAAGTCTACTTACACAGTCGATACAGAATAATACATACATGTAAACTGATAAACGCTAGTTCATTTTCTTGCTAAATCGGTTATCAAAGTTCAAATGGATAGGTCGTTTGTATAGAGGTGGGCTTGTAGGACATGATATGATGGAACAGATACTCGAGTTATTACATGACTTTGTATGTATTTAACAACCCTTTGTGTATAGGTTCTCGACGACTACTAGTGATTACTGGTTTGATATTTAATTTTGTTAGTGACCGTAGCCAGATACCATATTGATGCTACTATTTCTGTATCACGTAAAATTAACACTCTTAAAACGTGCGGTTCGTTGTTTACGCCCCCATTTGCAACAGAGTTTTTCTATGGAATCCACATTTCTGATTCCTCTATTCTGCAAAGCAGACTGTTAGTTAGTTGGTTTTAACGGTATTTTAAAATGTGATGTGTGTCTATATCTTGCCAAGGAAAGGGGAGCTAAGCGCGATTGTTAAGAACTCGCCGAAGCAGCCACATAGGCTGGTCTGGGCGAGCATAAGACCTACGACTCTTGGATTGCAAGTCCAACGCTCTACCAACTGAGCTATAGTGGATTCCCAGTAGAAGGTCGCCACTTACTTGAGAAGAGCTGTCCGATTGTTTCAAATAATACCACTTTGGAAATACTTGCTTCCTTTGTCCAGTATAGTCAAACGTTAAAGAAAATATGGAAATAAAGCTACACAAATATGACCATCTCAATTGACCCCAAATCGCAAACTTAAGATTATAGACAAGTCTACGATTAATATACATTTATACAGCACCTACATAAATCAATAATGCTTTTCTCATTTTTGGCTCAGTGTAAAATATATTGTAAAGCAAATTTAACAAAACTACTCAGGATCAGATTGGTACGAATGAGTATTCGCATCAAGGAATGATACAATCTACACGTGGAAGTCCATATAATGTGAGTTATGACGATGATATCAATGCACTTGGTATAACTACGGTCTGGGTTATCATAGCTTTATCAAATGTTTCGGTCGCGGTACCTGGTACCAGGACACATGCGGTGCAAACGCCGCTCAGATAAAGATAATATAGTAGTAATTTACTCAAAGTTGTGACGTAGACAAAGGACAAACCGTATGTGGTGGAAAAAATACAAAATAATAAAATGCAAAAATTTTAGAACTTTTTACCTATATTCTCCTAATATTTTTAGTATACTTCAGTTCAATTAACGGAATGATATTTGATTTCCAAACATAAGACTATTTTGAAATAGTAAATTAATAAGATCTCTTACCCTAACTTAAATTAAATAGGTATATATTGAAAAAGTAAATTAATAAGATCTCTTACCTTAACTTAAATTAAATAGGTATATATTGAAAGAGTAAATTAAGTCAGATTATTACCGTACTTCTATTTCCTTTCCATGTGTACTTCCAACATAGTTTACATTTTCAAAGGTTAAATTGTCATGAAGGCTATTTTAACGGCATTAATAAGGACGACAGTCGTTCTAATTAATATTCATAAGCATTATTTTAGCTGTATTATGAAGGATAATAACAATCATGAACTCTACTTACCTGCATTAATCAAAATTATAAATTGCTTTGACAGTCATGAACACTGTATTATCTGCATTAATAATGATGATAAATCATTCTATCAATAAAGAATGTATGCAATCAAATGATTTCCAGGAACTGTTCGCCGTTTAGCAAAATAATACACACCAAAGATTTTCTTAAGTTTGATTATGGGTGTTTCACTTATGGTGATTATACATGTTTTTCTGTATGTTTTCCTTAATGTTTTACGTAACTTTACAGTAAATCCCAGGCAGGCATAAGTACAGTGTTTTCTTATATGTTTGTGGAGAGCAAGCGTACGAGAGAGAGAGAGAGAGAGAGAGAGAGAGAGAGAGAGTTAGAGTTATTTTGAGACGAGCTCTGACATCCCAATATATGCCGTATAGTGGGTCTTTCTCAGAAAATTGTATTTTAAAAACACACACACACACACACACACACACACACACACACACACACATATATATATATATATATATATATATATATATATATATATATATATATATATATATATAAACGTTCTCTGCCAAAATAAATCCCCACGGGAAGAGTGATATGAGTACTTTATTGATTAGGCTGAACTATATAAACAAGCGAAACATTAAATCGTCACTTTTAATGAAATTCCGTCCAACCGCAAAACAACTGTCCTGGTATATACGGTATGTCAGGGTCATAAAGTGCAGATATTCAGAGAAGTATTCTATCCAGTGCGAGAGAAAGTGTAATTATGTTAGTAATGACTTGGATACGGAAAAAAGTCTACAGAAGTCGAATAAGTTCTTTTTCATAACTTCTATTCATTACGTATTAAAATTTATGCGTGTATACATGTGACGATGTCAACATTCCACTCCTTATGGTAATAACAGCTGTCTTAGCTTGGGCTTAAGGAAATTTTTCAGCACTTGGTAGTCTATACATGGCAGCAAGAATAAATGGTGGAAGAAGAGCCCGGAAAGACTCCGGTAAAAATCACCAAGCCACTGGTTGCTACTGGCAAGCTTTCTCATATACCCTTATTGGCTCATATCGAGACTCGAAACAGGTAAGAATCACCGAGCCAATGGATGCTACTGGCAAACCTTCTCACATAGCCATGTCAACCAATTTCGAAACTCGAACTCACGCAGACAGAGTTGAAATGGCAGTGATCGGTAAAGGCGAGCGCTTTAGACCACTAGGCCTCCCAGAGCACTGCTGTCTTTTAATAAATCAAACGAGAAATGAATCAAACATTCCATACTGTCAATTATGATTTTCACCATCACCAACATCTTCATCTTTTATCACCATAATCTGATTATCGTATCCTAGAGAAACTGGAATAATAACTGTTTTAATAATGCCTAATAGTAGGAATTCTTTCAAGCACACTATAAGGTCTTTAAATAAAAGGAAATACGTGTCAGATTAAAGCATTAAACTAATAAAAAGGGACATCTATTTTATTGAAGACTGTTTAAATTGGAAAGCATTTTCTTTTACATCTTGGTTATTATTATCCACAAAATACATGTAAACCTGAGCAAAATATTACTATAGCAAACTATTAATATAGCAAAGTATTACTATAGCAAACTATAAGCCGCATCTGAATACATCAGGTAAAATTTGACCAAAGGGTACACATTGCATGATACCAAAATTCGATTGCAGTAACTTAAACCAAACATTAAACTAACTATTTCCAAATTAAACCAGATGTCTGTTCACGCAAGTACACAAATTCTGGCAATACAGATTATTAAACCAATCCACTTGAGTAGCGGTGGGAATTTGTAGAAAATCAAAAGAGTAAGATGTACAAACAATAAGAGCTCATTATGTCGATAGCTTACTTAAATTTTCATCAGACCACTATTTCAAGTATATATATATATATATATATATATATATATATATATATATATATATATATATATATAATCTATTTTGTTATAATTAACTTGTATATTATTTCAATCAGGACATTCTGACGTCTCGAAACACTAGTTCTTTCTCTATTTCATAGAGACTTACAAAGGCATTTGATTCTAATATGCATTCTGGCTTACAAAGATATCGTTAACAAAAGCACAAGAAAGGAGAAAAAGAAAAACAAAACGAATCTTGCATGACATACAAATTAACACACCAATATTCCATCGACGGAAAGAATTTGCTTACATCAGGAGTAAATTTCTGCTTTTGTAAGTATCATTAGACCAGATTCAGATGACCTACTTTGGTCGAAAGTTGGGATAACTCGTCGTCAAACTGATGACAACGTTTATTTTGGGTCCTTTATGTTCCTCCATCAGATTCAAGGCGTTATACTAAAGATGAAATTGACATGCTCGCCACCGAAATTACCATGCTTCTTTAAAAAAATGTGTTTTAAATGGGATACTTTAATACTGGAACTTACAATGTAAATGATTATTTGGAAATGGATGATCTTCTTCTCAAACAATCTGATTTTGTTTCTGATTACGCTCAGTTTTTTAATGATACCACGCAAAGTCTCGATCAAAATAAATTGCCGAAGAAATTCTGTTTTATTCTAAACTTATGTTTCGACTCTACGGTCTTAAACCAAAAGCGAAACAAACAAGTTTATTAAACTTAAAAAATGTATTTCTCTAAGACACAAAGTGAAAAGTTATGACGAACTTAAAGCATTATGAATAAAATCCCAAATAATCCGAAATGTTCTATCACAAGCCCAAAAGTTTAGAATGTTCCGAATGAATTCCAATATTGAATGTGCTGATGCACCAATAGTTTTGAAAGTGCAGAAGTACCAATAGTCTTGATGTGTTACAATGATAGAATCCAGAGTGTCTTTTAATTAATTCGCAATAATCTCAAAGTGGTGGTTTATCAAAAATGTCAATGAGCGGTTGAAATTCCAGTGACCAATTTAAACAAATGATTCCTCTTTAAATATATATGAACACAACAGTAAATGATTCTATAGACTGAACTTAAAACAGGAATGAAATAATTTTGTTTACCTCATACTATATATACATTTTACTTGACCTAAGACAATAAAATCCCTAGGAGGTGGGCCATTTCAAATGGAAAGATTTCAATAATTCGTAAACAAGGTCAGACCTTGAACTTAATTTCAAGTAAACATCTGTAAAATAAATGATTAAAGTCAGGTAGACACAACCCTCAGCCAAGACAGTAGTCTTTTAGGCCTAAAATATACCTTCAATCATAGACAAAGGTCAAGAACATAATATAAAGTCTTTCTCTCTCTTTCTCTCTCCCACTTTTGGTCAAATTATTTTAAGAGGCTTTGATAATAACTTTTGCTTACATTTGTATATTTTTAAAAACAGCAGCAATAGTTTATGGCAGATCTCCAATTTTTGCATACATTCCAAAAGTGATTTATGATAGGATGTTTTCTGTAGTGTTTCGTCAGTTTCTATTCAGCTCCTGTAGAGATGAATTATTTCAGTGCTTGTCTATCTATTAGCAATTACAACTGTATTTCAAGGCAAACCAGTATCTTTTATAAAAACGCAATAGGCCTTCATACCAGGTTGCTTTCTATCAAAAATGATTAAATTACGTTCAACAGTTTTGGTGAAGAAGTCGTTTAAAGGTTTATGTCTTTAATAATGACAACTAACTTTGAACCTGGATCAGCATCATTTGTAGCAATCTGAAAGGCCTTTATTCCGGTATGCTTTCACTGAAATACAATAAAAATTCGGTTCAACAGTTTTGGATAAGTCTTTTAAAATCTTCTGCATTTTTAGTAACGGTGGCCATGTTTGATGGAAAGATCGGCATAACTTGTCAAAAAAAAGATTTAAGGTTTTTTTTAGTCATGGTGGCCATATTTAATTGCGGATCTACATGCGTTGTATCAATCTGAAAGCTCTGTGTGTCAGTATGCAGTCTGCAATTTGAATTTCGGATACCAACCATGTATTCTGATACTCACTTACAGCTTGTTTTGTTATGAGAGTCACGCATGCATCAAAGCAAGTGTAAAGCATGATCTCAAAGGAATGGCAAAAACTCGTATCTAACAACGATGCTAAATATTTGTTCCATTCTGCAAGAATTTCATTCTTGATAAAGTCATGAAGCATGATATTAATTTTAAAAGAAAGATTTGATTTCTTGCTATATAGGCTAACATATCTACGAACTGGTAAATGTGAACAACGACGCTCTGTGGTGGCCATTTTGTATGTGCAAGAGAAACCGTTTTCGTTGAGGACCATCAAGACTGTAAATAGTTTCCTTTACTCAGACCGAATGGCAATAAAATACATATTGAACAACAAATCATTATTATCTTTATTTAGGACCAATTAGACATTAGAAAAAGTCTTCCAGTGAAAACCCATTGTTACTATGACCATCCATTCAGGAGCAATACTGATATCAATAGTTTTAAAATGGCAGTCATATTGGACATCAGATTGCTATATTTTCATTTGAGACCAACTAGTCATCATAAGAAATCTTTCAACGAAAACTCCATTCCAATATGGCTTTCCATTCATGAGAACTAGCGTTTGAAGGTTGCCGCTGTGGAGACCCTTTTCAATATCAGATCGACTATTTTGATTTAGGGCCAATAGAAATTATATGAACTGTTTAAGTGAAAATCAACCTCATACTCATATACTATCCGGTTAGGACGAATAGAGATAATAACATTGGCCACTTGGCAGCTATAAAGGGCGAAAACAAACTTGTGCTAAAGAACGATCGGCTATCCCATAAGGTGTCCTTGTCTATGACTAGCAGAGTTAAAAAGTATGTACCACACATAAACTGTAGCTACCACCCACTCCCACCATGCCCCAGAAAAACAAAAACAAGAAACTAAAACAACAAAACAATGGAGATTTATTTTCAAGAATCCGTGCAAATTGGAAGTACGCACGAGAGGACGAGATCACTAGTTCAAGAAAAGTGATCCAGCATACAGTTTGTAATGCATCAGATACGTGACATTTGAATTAGTTAATGAATACTTTCAATTAATTTGCTGTGTGTAAGAGTTTTAAATTTATGTGGTGGTCTCGTACCCTCAAATGTTACCTACTCATGAAGCTTCGTATCAAAACTAGGTCAAGGTGAACAGTTAAGTAAAGGAGTACCGTATATGGCATATGTTTGGGGTTTCGGAATGTTAAGTGAAAGATTTAGAACGAAGTTAAAATTCTGAAAACGGTTTCGGTAACTGAATAGAAAAGCGATTTGATCAACACTTCACTATGGAGTACAACAATAGTTTCATTTTAGATTTTTAAAAAACTAAATTGTTGTAACATGTACTTCTTCTATGTATAATTTATTTTTTAATAATTAATAATAATAATAATAATAATAATAATAATAATAATAAACATCAACACCACCACCACTAACATCATCATCATTTTTTTTTTCTATCTTACAGCATGCATGCTGGTTTTACTATACTATTCATTTTTATGGCCTTAAGGTAGCATTTGAGAAACCATACAAGTCTATGATCTTTTTAATTCTTTCTTGTCTTCTTGTTTGTTGATGACTGCTTAATGTTGACATGATCATTTTGTAACTCTTAAACTGGGTCTCGTCAGAATATGTTCACAAAACCTAGAATATGTCAGAAAGCTTTCTTATTATCACAGTCAAAATATCGTATTTACTCGTGTGTGTGTGCTTGCGCGCGCGCGCGCGTGTGTGTGTGTGTGTGTGTGTGTGTGTGTGTGTGTGTGTCAAAAGGCTGGATCCACGTTCACCGATACCATCAATGCAGAGGGGTTGGGGGGATTTCTAATCATAATAAATTGGTCGTTCTAATGCATCAAAGAGTTAACCGTCATTGTGAAATCAATATAACGAATTGTTAAGTAGTGTTTATTATGGGATGGGGAAATACTAATGACACAAATATACATATAAATATCCATGAATATTTTACAAGGCATGAATATGAGCACTTATTCCTGAATACAATGCAATGGGAGGTATAAAGCTTACGGGTGAGGGCTGAATGACAGGTTTTGGTGTGTGGCTGACAAGTGCCTTCAATTTTAAGGCCCATGTCACGGACACTATATGCATAGTTCTAAAGCTCATGTCACGAAAACTGTATGGAATTCAATATAACCCCATGTCAAGAACTCTGTATTCACACTTCTAAGCCCCATGTCACGGACACTGTATGCACAGTTTTAAAGTCCATGTCATGGACACTATACATAGTTCTAATGATCATGTCACGGACACTGTATGAACAGTTCTAGAGCTCATGTCACGGACAATGTATACACAGTTTTAAAATATATGAAGCGGACACTATGCACAGTTCTAAAGTACATGTCACGGACATTGCACAGTTCTAAATTAAATGTCACGGACACAGTATGCATAGCAAGGCATTTTTAAAATGCACTTGCTGAAAGTAAATATGTTAGTCAAACTCATAAACGGATGAACAAAATCAATTGACTTTCGTGTCTTTTAAATTAGGTTTTGATTTTACAATCAATCATTTGAACAAATCTTTAGAAGTATTATATAATCGCACTTAGATATTATGATAGAAAATACCGACTTTGCATTTTTTATAATGTATCCACAGTCATTTTGACCATCCTATTTAGTAAGTCAAATACACTATAATGTTCAAAGAAGATATCTTACACAACAAAGTCTTTTACTTCACTCAGATTCACTTTGAACATCAGCCAACGCGGTGTACAGAGTAATTTTCACTTGTTTTTGGAAACACGGTCTTTTAAAACCAAGCAGACAGTAATTTTCATCAATTTTTAGAAACATCAGACAACAAGGTCTTGTAGGCCGGACACATTAATTTGCACCCATGTTTGGAAACATCGGATAACACAACATTTTAAACAGGACTCTGTAATTCTTACTCATTTTCAAAACATTTAACAACAAAGTCTTTACAATGGCACACAGTATTTTTCAATCATTGTTAGAAACATGAGACTTCAGTCTTTTGAACACGGCTTCCAAGTGAGTACGGAAAACATAGACAAAGAGATGGGTTATTATTCTAGCTATATTTTGGCAGAATGCAGACAGGGCTTTGGTGATTGGTTTTTGTACTTTATATTAGTGTTTTCAATACTTGGGATGCTTTAGACAAGATGAAAAAAGAAAAATCGCCAAAGTAGCATCTAATCAGAATGTTACATGCCGTAAATATTTAAATAGGAATTAAATGATGTGTCATATTGTCAAACATAAAACATAATTTGATTCATGGAATATCTCATTTCGAAACTGTTAGAAACTTTGCAAATATGATAACGAAGCTCAGAGACAGGTATTGTATTATGTAATTCGTGAACAAATTATGCATTTGCTGTTGTTTATAATTACTTTACCACACAATCTTAAAAGAATGCTTTCTACAAAAATCATTAGTTTTTATTTGTATCTTTAATGTAAAATAATTCTCATTTTGTGCAATCGGTCATTTTCGGATGAAAATTCGCCTAAATAACTGTCCAGTGAGACTTAATGGCATGCAGTGTGTATCCATTCTGATTCAGTGTTTACATTATTTACTTTGAACGTGACTCTATTTATGGAAGCTAGTATTAATCAGTTCTCTGTAGAGTTTATAGAAAAATAAATGCAACTGGGTCTGATCAACTGAAAATCTACCCCACATTTATCAAATGCAATTATTAACTAATTAACTACTTTTATATTTTTATATATCTATTTCAGTGCTTCATATATTATTAACTTTTTTTTGGTATGGACTTGAATAATCTATTTGACCGAGTGACATTTTATTCAAAATTTTCATCGACCGTTTTATGTTCACATGAATAATTTATTAGAGCGAATGAGTTTTATATTTATTTAAATCTATTATTTAATTGTGCGCTTAAAATTATCTAATTTTATAATTTTTATAATGATTATTTTTAGTCTCCTTTTTGTCAGCATTTCCATATTTACCTGGATTAATGTTTGAGATAGTGACTTTTAGAAATATTTATTCCACTTATCCTCATAATGTTTTTGATCTTGTTATTGTTATATTCCGTATTTGTTATAGAGATTGACTTTTATCAACTGTCGTGTGTTTGCGTTTTAATTTATTTGAATGGTCGTGTTTCATTAATTATATTATATTTAATCTTGTTAACTTATATGAACAAGCGAACTTATTTTATATATATATATATATATATATATATATATATATATATATATATATATATATATATTTGATAAATTATTTCAATAAATGTTGTTTTGTAATTTTTTCTGATTAATTTTAATTGTAATTTGTGCAGCGCTGGTGATTCAAAATTATTTTCGAAATCATTTATAAAAAGTTTGAATGAGAATTGTATTACTAATGTCTTTATGATTTTCTTTAATTGGTGTTTGAGGCATTCTATTTATTGCTGAATAATTATTTTTGATGACTATTTGTTTCTCATGTTTGGTAATATATGTTGGTGAGAGTCATTTTAATACATATTGTATGCTTCAACTGATTATTTACTCGAGACATTGACTTTTTATTATTTATATAATTTTTATATAATATATTTGTGTGAGCAACTTTTTGTAATTAATTTATGCTAAATATATTTAATACGTTTATATGAGAGTCTTATGTCTGATGTGTGATACCTAGTGATATATATTTTTCTTAATTTAAATCTGAATTTGATCACAGTCCAAGACTGATGTGTAATGCCTATGATATATTTTTTTCTTAATTTCAATTTGATTTTTTTCATAGTCCAAGACAGACATAAAATGCACAGTGGTTTATATCTTTTAAAAATTAAATTTGAATTTTATCACATTTCAAGAATTATGTATAATGCCTAGTAATATATATTTTTGTTAATTTAAATTTGAATTTGATCATAGTCCAAGACTGAAATATGCCTAGTGATATAAATTTTACTTACTTACATCCGAATTTTTTCCCAGTCCAAGAAATAAAGAATATATATATATATATATATATATATATATATATATATATATATATATATATACATACCCATATATATATATATATATATATATATAATTTGAGTTTGAATTTGTTCATAGTTAAAGACAAATAGTGATTTGTACAAAATGTGGCATTCATTAAAATGAAAATAATTTCTAATGCATTCTGTTTTTATAAAATCCTTTTCCTTATAATACATCTTTCTTTAATACAGATGAATTCAAATATAGGACTTTAATACAGATGAATACAATGTTACGTATATGTAATTAAATGATTTGTGCTAGATTAAATTTACTTTTATTTTATTTTGTTTCATTACATTTTATTGTAATGATATTTTTTTTTTACTGCATTTGACTTCTTTCCCAGTAAATTCATTTCAGTTCTTTTAGCCTGATTAGAACGCAAAAATATTGCTTTATTATTATTTTTAGCTGACCTTGGTTCAGAGATTGGTAGACACAGAATGAAAATGATTGGTCATTACCAAGGTCATGTTCAGCCCACGTGTTGGCTCCGTTGTAAACAACTTTTTTTAAAAAAAAAAAAATTCATTTCCATTGTGGGAATAATTGATTCTTAAGTTAAAGCTATAGTAGCCTTCGTGCTAATTGACATTTTGTTTACTGCGCTGTAGCACAAAGTGATCACGTGACCCATTATGCGGATGTGAAATTGCTTTTTTAGTTGGGTTTAAATACTCGTTCTCAGTGAATTTGACTTAGTCGTATTCTGCACCTTTAGAGCTCAAGGTGTTTTTTCCTAATGTTGATGCCAGTTGATTTAAAATTCTTCTATATTTGGATTTAATAATTATTCACTCTAGAAAACATACAAGTGCTCTTCTTCATCAAAATTCTTGGACAAAGACATTGAGTGGAAATGTATTTTGGAATTCTAAACTGTAACATTATAAATTGTGATTCAACGAAGAACTGTTGACATCCGTATAACGACCCTCATCTGACGTCATCGTCCTCCATCTTGGAACTTCGTCGGGATTCGAACTTTGAATCACTTAGAACTTTTACTGATAGCACTTATATTTTTAAATTCCAGGATTAATATTTGGATTATATTCACAAACTGTAAGTTCTTTTTCTTTTTTTTGCCTTCTTTTCTAGGGAAATAAATTATTTTGTTAAATTTACAAAGCTTGTTGGCTTCACTCTTTTCTTTGTTACTTTGTACGAGCCTTTGTCACATAACAACAAATATAGGACTTTAATAAAGATGAATACAAATATAGGACTGTAATAAAGATGAATACAAATATAGGACTTTAATAATAAAGATGAATACAAATATAGGACTTTAATAAAGATGAATACAAATGTAGGACTTTAATACAGATGAATACAAATATATGGCGCACTCATTATTTTGTTTTGTTCGTTAATATCTGGATTAATGTATTTGATTCTAATATGTATGCAATCGACTTATTTAGAAGACGGGATTGTCTTACTAGAAAATATAGTATAATTTTGAAGTCTATCACAGGCTAGTTTTAAAAAGTGCCTTGCATCATACATCTGTCTGAGCAATCTGAAAACAAGTCATGCATTGACAACAGCTGGGTCAGCTTTATTTATCACAATACACTAACTAGCATGGATCCTGTCCTTTACCGTGGTGATCACATTTTCCTTAGTGGCAAGAAAGGCTGCTAGTCCTGTTTTCACCATCACAATCACATTACCCAAGTGACAAGGAAAGCAGTATGTGTTATCAGCAGAGATACTGTGGGTACATGAAGTACGACTGACGAACATCAACATACTTAAATATTAAAACTTATGTAAACAATTCATTTCCGAAGTCTTCCATTATTTTAACAGTACAATTTAATGATAAAGTAAAGTAATGCCCATAGATTAAAAAAAACCCATAATCTTATCACGTGAATAATCTCAGCTATAATGCGAAGAGAGAGAGAGAGAGAGAGAGAGAGAGAGAGAGAGAGAGAGAGAGAGAGATTGAAAAGAAGGCCTACATAAGAAAGTTACAGGTTACGAAGAAAGAATATATATAAAAGCAATAATGTTTCGTGAATGGAAATCCACTTTATGAAATATATAAAATAGTTAAATTTAACATAAATATGGCCTGAATAACACAGAGGTAACACACGTCATTATTGTCACTGCGGTCTACAACACAGTTAAATTTAACATAAATATGGCATGAATAACATAGCGGTAACACACGTCATTATCGTCCCTGCGGTCTTACAGTTTAATTTAACATAAATATGGCCTGAATCACACAGCGATAACAGACGTCATTATGGTCCCTGTGGTCTACGACATAGTTAAATTTAACATAAATATGGCCTGAAAAACACAGCGGTAACACACGTCATTATTGTCTGTGCGGTCTACAACATAGTTAAATTTAACATAAATATAACGTGAATAACACAGCAGTAACACACGTCATTATCGTCATAGTCAATTTAACATAAACATGGCATGAATAACAGCGGTAACACACGTCATTATCGTCTCTGCGGTCTACAACATAGTGGGCTCCGTGTCGAGGTCGGTGGTCTTCTCCGGATTTTCAGGTTTTCCTCACCACAAAAAGGCTACAGTACGTCAAAATCTAAGCCATGAATACTACAGCACGTCAAAATCTAAGCCATTGAGTATTACAGTACGTCAAAATCTAAGCCATTGAATAGTACAGTACGTCAAAATCTAAGCCAAGAATACTAAAGTACATCAGAATATAATCTATTAAATACTACAGTACGTCAGACTCTAAGCCATTGAATACTACAGTACGTCAGATGTAAGCCATTGAACACTACAGTTCGTCAGAATCTAAGCCCTTGAATACTACAGTACGCCAAACTCTAAACCATTGGTGACTACAGTAAGTCATAATTTAAGCAATTGAATACTACAGTACGTCAGATATAAGCCATTGAATACTACAGTACGTCAGAATCTAAGCCATTGAATACTACAGCACGTCAAAATCTAAACCATTGAATACTACAGTATGTCAAAATCTAAGCCATGAATACTAAGTACACCAGAATATAATCCATTAAATACTACAGTACGTCAGAATCTAAGCCATTGAATGCTACAGTACGTCAAAATCTAAGCCATTAAATACTACAGTACGTCAAAATCTAAGCCATTAAATACTACAGTACGTCATGTGTATAGGGTGGATTCCATGTTACAGGTATACAACCCCACTCCTATCCCACACCTTCTATGAAATGATCAATACCCTTAGTTTTACTTGCTGTTATTGTTCTTGACTTGGGGTTTTAATAACATGATATGCTATACATGACAAAAGGAGCCCTAGTAGAGGTAAATTGGTCATATTCTGACAGGCTTGACTTTTTTTTTACACAATTCACTTAAGGGAATTGAGTTGAAATATTTCCGCCAAAATATACATTGTAATAGTGAAAATAAAAAGTTCCAGAAGGTAGTGTAATGAAATAATTCCTGATCAGTAAAAGATGATATTGCACGAGAATTTGATGGGCTTTTTGGACCAGTCATAATCATATAAAGTGCTATTGTAACATGCTCTGATATAAAAAAAATATGAAACTTCACATACAATAAGAAAAGTGAACCGACTGTATTATTATTATTATTATTAGTAGTAGTAGTAGTAGTAGTAGTAGTTGTAGTAGTATTGATCATACTAATATTATTACGGATACTACAATTATTCTTACTAGTAGTATTACTTTTACTAGTTTTATTTCTATGCTACTACTACTACTACTACTACTACTACTACTACTACTACTACCATTACTACTACTACTACTACTATTGTATCACTAGTAGTATTATTCTAATTATGACCATTAGTACCGCTAATAACACTAACGCTTATTCTACCTCTGGCAGCGCCTTTAATATCTGTCATCTTCTCCTGATGTTACTACTACTACTACTACTACTACTATTGTATCACTAGTAGTATTATTCTAATTACGACCATTAATACCGCTAATAATACTAATGCTTATTCTACCTCTGACGTCGCTTTTAATATCTGTCATCTTCTCCTGATGTTACTACTACTACTACTACTACTACTACTGCTGCTGCTGCTGCTTCATTATGATTACCCATCATTTACTGTAACCATGTAAGTATTACTTTAAGATTACGATTACCCGTCATTACCGTAAGTATGTCAATACCACACATCATTACGATTACCCGTCATTACCGCAATTATGTCAATGCTATTACACTGTGTCAGTACTGCTTCATTACGTGTGAATGCTACTTCATTAAGATTACGACAACCCATCATTACTGCAACCATGTCAATTCTACTTCTTTAAGATTACGAGAGAGAGAGAGAGAGAGAGAGAGAGAGAGAGAGAGAGAGAGAATTTTCATTTTAGGAATGTACATTTTCCTCCCCCATTCCACAGCAGGCCCTACAACATTTAGATACAGATTAGTGATACAAGAATTTAAAAGGATACGTTTCGAATATAATACACATTCAGTACATAACCAGCATACGTCATGAATATAATACACATTCAGTACACAACCAGCATACGTCATGAATATAATACACATTCAGTACACAACCAGCATACGCCATGAATATAATACACATTCGGTACATAACAAGCATACGTCATGAATATAATACACATTCAGTACACAACCAGCATACGTCATGAATATAATACACATTCAGTACACAACCAACACACGTCATGAATAAAATACACATTCAGTACACAACCAACACACGTCATGAATAAAATACACATTCAGTACACAACCAGCATACGCCATAAATATAATACACATTCAATACATAACCAGTATATCCTAGGAATATCACACAGCAAGCGCAATGACAGCCTTAAAATGAGAGCGCAACCATCAACGTTTTCTAATGTAAATTTTTGCATGCACTTACATTATTAGACTTATGCCCTGGAAATGATTAAAATGCAAGAGCTTCTCGGGACTTCCTCTACAGAGCTCTAGTCGGGTGCTCCAAATATATGAATGCAATACTACCCTCTCATTGGTCGATTGAAAATCAAGTGTGTGTATGCATGCTGACATGTAATTACACTGCTGAATGGGTGTATGAATGTTTGCACGTAATTCTACTGCCGAATATGTGTGCATGCATGTTTATGCAATTGTAACATGAGATTTAAAGTAATATTTTGAGTTTTCTGTTACTGAAACGGTCCTGGAATTTAAATAATCTTATGGGGTAATGGTTACAGGATGAACTAATTGGACGGGATATGATGGCAAAAATATGAGGAAGATGCAGCTGTCATCATATTTGGAACAATCATCATCATCATCATCATCATCATCATCATCATCAATAGTACCTATCGCGTAAATCGTGAAGATGATGAATAATAAACCTTTTCGTCGTACTTGACTAAAATAAAAGAATTTGGTATTCAAAGGGTGATGGATTGTAAGAGAGACATATACAGCTACCAAGCAAGTCCGTCTCTACGACTACACGTAGTCATCCATGCAAGACTGTCACTAAGACTACCCGTAGTCTGCCATGTAATACTGTTTCCAGGAGTATAGGTAGTTTGAAATACACAGCTGTCTCCAAGATACTTAGTCTGACATACAATACTTTCTGTAAGATTACATTCATATGCTATGATGATGATGATGAGGTAGCGCATACCCCACTCAACTCCAAAGTATTGTATTTCTATTTCAATATATTTGACATTGTTACTTTAAAAATATAGAAACGATGAAAACGTGGTTATGAATATGTCATCTCTTCTTGCTAAGGGAATGGATTTCGTTTCAAGTCTTAATCGTAGAGCCCGTGTCTCCAGTGGCAGTATTATACCTTCTCCATAGTGTAACGGAGGCAATTCTTCAGAAAACTTCTTTTCAGGAGCTGATGGAAGAGGAGGGAAGTTGTGACCTGACAAAATAACAAATAAGAGTTATGCACCAAAACTGAGGGGCTCTGAAAAACATTGCCCCCAGCCGCCTCGAACCCTCTCGCTCCCACTGCTTGCCTCACTTTTAACTCACTGATCCTCTTGTCATGTGTAGTCAAACTTGCCTGAAATACAGATAAAGACCTGACTATTTTCTACATTTGGAAAATTTCCTGAAAGTTTTCTAATACATCGAATAATAAATATCGCACATAATGTCACAAATTCCAGTAGGGAAAATAAATATGTATCGCACGGATTATAAAATTCTTGCGCGGAAAGAAATAATTTTGCGAGCCCAATATAAAATTTTCGATAGGCAGAGTCTTCTGAAAATACACCAACCACTGGGAATAAACGGTGTCTATATTGCTTCAACATACATTTCACATGCAATTGCCACTTTCAGATTAAATGATAATGCCCTTTATGATATGCAATGTAGTTGGCTTTCATTCAAACAACGTGGACAAACTCATGAAATACAAATGATTCATCATATGTCACCCTATTTTCGCAATGAATTGCTTACATCAACAGCTGCTCTAAAAGTAGGTTGTAAATATAACCCAATATACCTATCTAATGTTGAAGTACCTTTGTGTCAACAACTGTATTAGCGAGGCGGTCAACCTAGGGTCTTTCCCAAATCATGCACTTTGCTTTAAAGGCGTAAATCTTGGCATGCATTTGCAATTAAGTTTAAACGGTTTCTGATACGGAACCACCCGCACATCTACTCTTGCTTTGAAGGACTCACGGTACTAATTCATCTCCTATAGTAAACGTATGCAAACACCATGATCTGGAGAATTTAGTAACATAAATTTCTGAATGCTTATGATTAAGCATATTTATCAGAATAGGCACAACCTTGATGACATGTACTTGAAACATGAGTTTTCAATTTTGCACCAAAGAGTCAGGTGCTAATTTCAGTAATGAGTTTCCAAGCTCAAGCCTGTAAAAGGATCGAAATTCCATCAATAACACATTCTCTGTTGTTTTTTTTTCTTCAGTTGTAACTAAGATAAGATCTAAAACAATTCAATTTATTCAATGTTATTTCATTATCAACATTTCCTGGCCAGTCAGTCCCATATATATACTCTATATATAGATTGGTTCCCTTTCTTCACTCTCATTAGTCCTAAAATTAGTGGGCTTCAACGTTGTACAATGATGTATGCTTATAAAAACAAAGACACACAAAGAACCTATTCAAAATGATGATTACAAGTCCAAATAAACTTAGATACCAGATTTAAAATGTATTTTCAAAGATATTAAGTACAAAACAAGGGATGGGCATGTTTAACATGTAATATTTGAAGATACATTATTACTTTAATTAAATCAATATACAATAATACCATTTGTTCATTAGAAGACAAGGCTGTTTACAGTTTCATTAATAGACTGTATCTGAAAAAGTATGTTATCTTCGTTGTAGACTTAATATTAACAACAGACATCCTAAACCCAAAGATACGTTTGCAAGTATCAGTGGAATGAACATACTCAGTGCTATTATTCGCGTTAAGCATAGAAATAATTGTTCTGTCCTAAAGGTTTTTTAGTATTCTAATCATATCGTTAAGCATACAAATAATTGTTCTGTCCTGAAGATTATTAAGCATACAAATAATTGTTCTGTCCTGAAGATTATTTAGTATTTTAACCATATCTTTGAGCATACTAATAATTGTTCTGCCCTAAAGATTTTTTTAGTATTTTTAGTATTTTAATCATATCAATGCCAGCCTATTGTGTGGCTGTCTGGTATTTTATTCCACATAAATGTCACTGTCTGGCATCTTGTTCCATATGAATGTCAACTCAGCGTGTGAATGTCTTTCTTATTCCATATGAATTTCAGCCCAGCGTGTGACTGTTTGGCGCCTTGTTCCAAATGAATAACCCAACGTCTGACTTTTTCTTGCTCCATGTGAATGTCACCCCACCGTCTGACTGTTTGTCATCTTGTTCCATATGAATGTCAACCGAGCCTGTGACTGTCTGGCATCTTATTCCATATGAATGTCAAACCAGCGTGTGACAATCTGGCATCTTATTCCATATGAATGTTAACCAATGTCTATGTCTATGTGTCTATCTACTCAAAGTGTTCATGACACCAAACATGCGCTCGCAGAAATAAAACCATGGTCAAATTTCAAGTGATTAGTGACTGTACGTTTGTGTCTACATTTTTTATGTATACATTATTTTTACTGTGAAATGTCTATCTAAACAGTCGATTCATACTGACGGATACATTAACTTCACTGTCCTAGGGCTACTCGCACAGTCCATAAAACTGATGGATACTTTAATGTCACTGTTCTATATCTACATACACGGTCGATACAGATTAATGCAGCCATGTAAACCAATAAAGGTTAAGTTGGTCGCTTGTCTAAATCGGTTATCGTAGATCAAAAGGATAGGTCGTGTGAAAAGAGATGCGATTGCAGGACGTGACCTGATGGGAAAGATACTAGAGTTATCACATGACTGCTATATGCATTTAACAACCCTCGGTGTATGAGCCCTCAAGGACTACTTAGAGGTTATTTTGTTTTCCAACGTTAATACCGGATATATTTCATCGTGTGGTACCACAAACATGATCTTTTAACGAGTGGAGAAGCCACGAGTTAAAAAAATATAGTGTTTCGTACAACAGGATGAAATATATCCGTTATTAACGCAGAAAATGAACATTTTTTTTATAATATAACAAACTTGCTCCAGAGGTTTAGATGATTAAATTCACTCTTCGGCACACACTCCTGGGGTCAACGAATATTCCCACTCTTCTGCTTCAGACATCGTCTATCGAAATTCAACATAACTAGCTATGGTCATTTCGCATCTAATAAATACGCACAACCCTATTAAGATGTATTTAGGTATTTCTATCTTCTCTTGCGTTCCTACCGAGACCATGATATAATTAGACATCTTTAGATAAACCATCACAACTCGCTATGGCTATAAATTGCCAGCTGAGCTATGCCGGTCGACAGGCTCCTCAATTCTCGGCTGAAGAGAACTCACAACTTAATTACTTACAAATTAATGAACTTTACTCCTTGTCCTAACTGCGTTACTTTTCTAAATGACAATTCATTGACATGCATTTCCAGACATAAGAAAGATCAATTCTCAGCATGATACAATTCATTCAAAACAGATAACATACATATTAACACAATTTGTATCAGAGGAAATTCATGAAATCTTGCACTACATGATTTCTATACCTACAAAACAACTAAATCCGAACTTATTCATATAATGAAATATTGTATGGCTTTCTTACAATACATGAATCATCTAACATGCACGATTATCTCCGAACTGAAGGAAAATTAAAGTATGAATTTAAAATGAATAAATTCAACAATAATTACAAGCTTATACCAGTGAACAAATCGTATGTAACCGAGACTAACCTCTCCTTCCGGAGCCCTTGCTCGCTTATTATCTGAGAATTCCCTCTGTTTCTTCTCTGGTTTCGGGTCTCATTAACTTTCAGATCCCCTTGTCCCTTGGACGACTAATTTATCTGTAAGAGTACTCTCTACTGATCTCAGAGCACCTCAGACTTTCTCCCTCGACAGAAAAACTTGGACTGACTAATATAGCGAGGGAGATTATTTTGAATCCTGAATTCCGTATGGTAACACACCTTGTTTAGCTTGGCCAATCAGGATTAATACTTTAACCGCCAACATTTTTATCACTCCCATAAAAATCGTCATAATCCTCTCTAGTTCGCCTTTATTAATAACTATTCCGGAAAATATCATTTTATAACACCTGTTTTAAATGGCCGCCGGCCTCCTAGTTTCCCTGGTTTGTCTTACACCTTGTCATTTTTCCGCAATTGACCTTGGCAACATTCAATTCATGCCCCAGACAGAACAGATTTCATCCATCGCAGTCAGTTATTTATAGCGAGTCTAATCCATATGTCAGACTTAATGTTTATGTGTCACGGTGACCCCGAGAAAATGCACTGTGAAATTATTCTACAGGAATTATTCACTTTTTGCAATTTCCAGCTCAAAAAATTCTCGTTGTTTTTGTTGTAGGTTCACATTTTGTAGGCACACACAATCAAGTGTCGCATGGCATGATGGGAAATCTAATATTTTGACATGTGAAAAATATATGGATGTATTTGTGACATGTGAAAATATAAGGATATATTTTTAACATGTGAAGTTATACGGATATATTTTTCACACGTGAAAATATAGGAATGATAAATTATGAAAATTATTTTGCTAGTATGTCTCCATATTTTACACTTAAGTATATACTACATGTGATTATATGTATGAGGTTTGGTTTTGTGATTGGCTGCCGCCAGATATCACAATGGTGCTACTAATTCCGTAAAATAATGCCACCCATTAAAGAAGTGCGGATCATTTGTCACGCTCAAATTTGTAAAAGGGTTCACCTGTGCAGTATGAAAATCTACTCTACTCTGCATTGCGGACGTTGATTGGTTTGTTTGAACGGAAATATTAGGCCGTGACGTGAAGCTCTATAGTGCCGAGGTAATGGGAGATAACTGCCGTTTTCAAGAACACACCAAAACAGTCACCCAGGTTCGCCTAGGCAAGCATCAGACTTACACTTTACGAACTGATCTAAGGTGGCACCCCAGTGGAAGATCGGCAGTTACTTGATAAGTGCTATTAAACTGATTAAATGAATGCGACTTGATTTAACTTGATGTTTCCAGTATAGTCAAAAGTTAAGCAAAGTCTGGAAATAAGGCTGTACGAATATGACCATTACAACGAACTCCAGCTTCCAAGCTTAAGCTTTAGGACAATTCTATAATTATTGGATATTTATATAACACCTTCTGAAATCAACAATGACTTCCTCATGTTGGTTCTTTGTAAAATGCACTATGATGTAAATATAGATAAAATCAAATCCACAGGATCAGACAAGCAAAAACGGGTACACGCGTCGTTTGCAAATAAACTAAGTGAAGGTCGCATCCTATATATCGTATGCTACATCAACGCACGTATCGCACACGTGGAAGCCCATATCATGTGGCTTAAGTTGATGATATCAGTGGACTTGGTATGACTGTTGTCTGGGTTATCATTCCTGTAACACTTTCTGTCGAGTCAGCAGGTACAATGACGAATAAGGTACAAATTCCGGGCAGATAAAGATAACATAATAGTAATTTACTTAGAGATGTGATGTAGATGAAGGACATACCGTATATGGTCGAAAAAAGTACAAAATAAAAAAATACTTTAAGTTTCAAACAGTTTTTACTTATTTACTGTTAAGTTTTTGTTTTTATTATATTTCATTTCTTAACTGAATGAAATTTGATTTCCAAAAATGGTATACATTGAAGCAGTAAATTAATCAGATCGTATTACAGTGCTTAAAAATATATCTTTCATCTGAAATATTAAATCAATCCAATTGTATTAATGTAGCTTAAACTGAATACGTATACCCTGAAAGAGTAAAATAATCAGATCAATTACCGTAGCTTTAACTGAAATAGTAAATTATAAAGTGATGCTGGTGCGATTGATCATTCTCATAAATGCAGTTAAAATAATGTTCACGAGAACTTAAACGCTTCAAAATGTAAGTTATTCAGCAGGTGTATATGGAAGAGAAATGAAAGCTGGGATAATAGATCCGATTAATTTCCTATTGGAAAATATGCTGATTCAGTTAAAGCTATGGTGCCAGGATCTGGTTAATTTACTATTCAAATTTTAATTATTTAGATAAAGCTACAGTAGTTTTTGACTAACTATGATGTTAACTCAAAACTTTGACATTAGTAGCAGCGGGATAAGGATTCCGTCGTACACTCATCATTTTATTGTTCTCACTCAAACATTTAACATCGCGAGAACATGACTCACTCTTGCACTCATCCCTATGTTATTATTGTTCTCACTCCGACAAATATCACTAGTAGCAGTTTCGAGACTCTATATTTAAATCATTCTTTCATTAATATTGTTCTCACTCAGACATTT
Organism: Megalonaias nervosa; assembly: GCA_016617855.1. Classification (NCBI taxonomy): domain Eukaryota; kingdom Metazoa; phylum Mollusca; class Bivalvia; order Unionida; family Unionidae; genus Megalonaias; species Megalonaias nervosa. The sequence goes on along the minus strand of JAECUM010031592.1, from coordinate 33,735 downwards.
AACATTACTAGCAGCATGGTCAGAATCCCCTCATACACTCATGTCTTTATCAGTATTGTTCTTGCGCAAACATTTATCATCACTAACAGCCGAATCATGCTTCCCTCCTACATTTATGATGATAGATGACAAAACATGGTATATATATATATATATATATATATATATATATATATATATATATATATATATATATATATATAATCGTAAGACAAACACTTGTTATATTACCAGCTCCTTTATACACTTAAAAATAGTAAACGAAGGATTTCCCTACTCTTTAATTAACCCATAATACCGCCATATCCCCTTACTGCAATCCGCCAGGGTATAGTTTTCGAGACTGTATATAAATTTGCCCTCTTATATAAGGTCAAGGAAAATCTCGAACTATAGATATTTTACTTGGCAAATTTATTGACTAATTTAATCTACTATATGAACGATGTTTTTGATTTCCACCAGGATACTCACTGAAATTAATACAAATATCTACTAACTTTAATGTCATGTATTGAAGGCCGTATACTAATCATTATCCTAAACAGTTATTTCCATACATTGATGATTTTGTTGGTGCTGAAATCAATCTAATTTGATCATAATTAATAAGGATTTGGAAACATTATTTAGTTTTAAGGATGCATGCTGAGGAAAACCACTCGTCCTCTCGTCCTAACCGGGTAAGAAAGGCTGGGTAATAAATAGTCTACCACGTACTCGTCCATGGGCTGAGTAGGTGCAGATTTGCACCTTATGAAGAAATCTGAGTACATTTTCTACACTTAAGCGCCGAATTTCAAGATCGCTTTGCATGTGACGTGAGTTAGTTACAAATAAACAGTAGTATCACAAAAGGGCTTTTAGACTTGGTTAGCTAAAATAAGCCAGATTCGTTATAGGTGAGTGCATGTGCTATGCGCAATAGATAATACAAAACAAACAAGCCAATATGAACCAAATCAACACGCTGCTACTTGTTTTTCAGCGAAATACGCCCAGTTGCTGCGATTTATATGGTTTTATAAGGTGGGCCAAATGTGAACTGTAGTTAACATTTATGGTTTTTACAATTGACAAATTTATATCTTACTAGCTTGCTTAGGCATGAGTCTCAGATATTTTTACTAAGACTGCGATAACATTGGTGTCGCAAAGTTTACGCAAATTTTCACTACCAGCAAATCTACTATCCCACTGGTCCAGTATTTGAGAGAGGAAGATTTTCCATTTTTCGCCAAGACGGTCTCAAACTCTGTCATGCAAATCGTTTTATCTTCGATTGCAAAAGAATACAATTTACTAATTGTACTTTAACTGCTTTGGTCAGCCGCGAGAACTTCTGAAAATATATGTATTCGCGAATGCAGTTGTGACTAGATTAACCAGCACCGGCCACGACATTGATATTGATACATCTCCGACAACAAATCTAGCTGGCGCACCTAAGAGTTTATTTGTGGTTAAAATTCCAGCAACTTCAGGGCAAGCAATTGTCTCGACGACAATTCCGCAAATAGCATCCACAGCCGAACACACGTATTTGTATCTTATGAGCATAGCGCTTCTCTTGGTGATATCACTGCGCATTTATTGTTCCGCTTCGATCATCTTTTCGCATCGGTAGCATGGCGGGACTATAATAGTTATATTAATAATGTGGCTGCAAAGTATGATCGCTCGACAGGTAAATTCTGTACAGACTCACCAGACTCATCACGTCCAAGGAAAGCACTTCTAGTCAATGATTCTTTTGTACCGGTACAATTGTCCTAAAGTTATTATAGAAGATATCTGCCCCGATGATTTAAGTCTAAGGCAATTTTGTGCTCTAGGGCCTTGACATCACATTCATATAGAAACGAATCAATTACGCCACTGAATGGTTTTTGAAAGGGCGTCCTTGGTGAGTAACAATCAAGATTTATCTCTTTTTGTATGAGTCAATGTTTGTTTTCTTAATATCATGAACGAGGAATGTAAATGGGGTGGATTAAGCAATGTATGTAACTTTTTCCTTGTTGAAACCATCTTTGGCTGAGAATGTTGGTGGAAATGTCAGAGAAATGGTTCTGCATCCTTTTGTCTAGTGTTTTCATGTGCTGATGCAGTGACATGACTCCAAGCTGGCCTCGAGTTGATTGTGGTACATCAGGGAGCTTAGATTATACTACAGTTAGCAAAACCAGTTTGAAGTAGATAGTCATCAATAAGTTGAAAGAAATTGTTATCAATGTTAGCATCCTCTTTTAAATGGCCCAAAATACCGTCGGTAGATTCCGCAATTTCATCAATGCGGTTAGAATCCATCCCGTATATGTAATGGTAAATCTAATCCTAAACGCAAACACCAAAGACGATTAAGTAAACTTTTGGATAGGTGTTGAGTCCTTTGAACTGAATTTTATCACTGGTGACTAGTTATATTGATATCTCTTATGTGTACACAAAAGCTGGTTCTGTTAATACGTGATATGTTCATCATACCAAAATAACTCTGATTATCTATCAACATCCCCATTTCATCCATCCAACCTTTATCTCCGGTTATAATAAACAAGTATGATTCTGACGCAAGCATTTCATAAGAAGTGACCTTTCGGTCTATCACAACCATTTTCAAGAGAATCGAAAACAAGACGGCCGTTTGCTAACATTGGTGCGTCAGTGTATTTCCTATGCGTCTTTGGTTAATTTTCCTGCGATCCATGACGTTACTACCCCTTGAGGTGGTGGCACCTTGGCGATCTTTATATAAACGTATTGTTTCGTCTTCATCATCATTATCAACGATCGGCTCTTGAACTAGGTGAATTCCGTTTCCGTTCATAATAAGGTCTCCTCTCATTTTATTATCGAATTTTGTAACATTTACTTTTGTATTTACATCGACATAGTCTTCGATAGACGTAACAAACACACCACACCAGAGACTAATTTGTGCCAGGTTTGTTTCTTTTGGCTGTATTAATCGCATTAAGTTGTGTTTGGGTCAAAGATAAGGAGTATCCAGCAAAATGTGCCGGAGAAAGTCTCATTGTGACAGCACACGCGTTTCGCATTGAGCTTCTTTTTTCGTGAGCTGCTATGGACTGAAGGAAACCCTAACTTCATGGTAGGACATCATCATTTAAAAACGTAACAGATTTAAATTACTAGTTTATTACTATTTTTTCGCCAGTGAGTCAATAACCCTTGTTCAGCCACCTACTCCATTTGACAACAGCCATTTATCATAGAGAATCACATCACTAGGTCTGTAATTGTGTGGATATGGGGCAACAGGCAGACGAGTAACACGTGCATGAAAGTGAATGCCAACCACGGACTGTTTAAACACATCCACCTATTCCTAGGGAAATTAATGTGATTATGATGTGATGTGATTATGATTTTTAACGTAGCTTTAACAATTTTTCAGTCATATCGCTACGATGTCTGCAGTGTGGCAGTTTATAGTGATGTCTAGCACTGGGGCATCATGCCGCAGACATGTAGCATGATGTCCCACCCAGTCACATTATCCTGACACCAGGCCGACCAGTCCTAACACTAACCTCTTAATGCTGAGCGCCAAGCGAGGCAGCTGTTAGTACCATTTTGTAAGTCTTTGGTATGACTCGACCGGGGATCGAACCCACGACCTCCCGCATCCGAGGCGGACGCTCTAACCACTAGGCCACCGGAGCGGTTAGGGAAATTAATAAAACTCAGTGAAATCTGTCTGAGAAATCTGCAGACCCGTGTCAAAGTTTTGAGCCTGGTTAATAAATAACAACAGCTTGCGATATGCAAGCGCATAATTGTCACCAAAATCAAGAATAATTTCTTTGGTGGGTTCCTCATAACCACTGAACCGCAGAGAAAACGTCAGGTACTCCTAAATTATCAAATGCTCTTGCACAACGGAGCTGTTGATTATTTACAAGCCCCATAGCGTGAAATGCTACGAATACACGACCTGTTGCGCTGATATTCATTGTTGGGTAGTTTTTTTTTTTTTTTTTGTTGCCACGGAAACGTCTGAAAACCACTTTCTACATAATCTGTGGTGAGCGTGTGAAATTATAATGTTTCTACAACTGTTGATGGGATTAAAGAGGCAGTATGATAAAGTAACAATTAGGATTCAAAAAAGTTGTCCTCGACGGGCCGGGAATCCAATGTTATAATTTAGGTTTTTACCTGGCACAGGGGCACCACCAGCACCAGGTCTGTCAGCAAAACTATCGAATTATGGGTTAACGAAAGCTGATACCGTAAATACTCGAGTTTCGTTTGTATCCTTGTAAGACATCACCTGACAGGCAAGCAGATCTTGAATAATCATTGCTTTATCGGGCGAATCCGATAATTGTTGTAGCAATGACAAAGTCAGTCAAACACGCTTTATTTTCCTTTCCATAGATGAAATATCATGCAGTGCTGAATAACTCTTTGTCCGATAAATCAAACCCCAAATCTGTGATGATACTGATGGACGATATGTGGGTGTGATGTCAATTGTTCATTAAAATGTGCAATTTTGGTGCATGCAAATCATTCCGGAACAATCATGCGTATGCTTTAGACACATACCGGTTACTGGCAAGCAGCCATATCTAGCACGAAATTAAAAATGACTACAGGGCAAGCGATTGTGCTATTCCGCGTGGACTTACAAGTCACCAAACATAGAATTTGCTTCGGAAATATAATGTACATGTCACCGAATGAACCCTTCAACTGACGGTAACTCCACAGCCACGAGCCACGAGAAATAAAGGTAAGTGTATAAAATGTATGCCGATGTGTGCAGACAGAAGTTGCAGCGAATAATTGCAGCTTTCAATGAATAGGTGAAATCAGCCCCTAACCCGAAAATGAACATCATCATGGGTGAAGGACTTATTTATCGGCCTAAATAACGCTCTAAATCCAATCTTCTCGCCTTGTTGTAGCTGGTATTACTTGAATGTCTTGTACAATTTGTTCATGTATTTCCAAGAAGGCCACACACAGATAATATGGAGACGTGTCATCCACTTGTAATTTTATTTGCTCCTCTTGACCAGGCTCCTTAGCAGGGTATGAACACTGCTGAAAATTCTTTCTCTTCGATCTGTCTTCAAAGCACTTCCATGTCAAATCGGATTTGGATATTTCTTCAAATGTTTCCATTAGTTATATATTATCGGTTTCGTCTTATACCTTTTCTCCCTGTTTACGTTCATGCTTGGTCCATGACATTAATTGCTTCCCACTACTGCATTTACACAGGGGATTTTGCTTGAAACGAGTGAATAACTAATATATTTCATTTCGTGGGTGAAAAACTCAGTACATCCACGAGTGGCGAAGCCAGAAAATACTGTTTTCTCCAACGAGATGAATTATATTCATTATTCTCTCATAGCAAGCATCTTTAATTTTTACTGTATGCTCAAGCGTATTGGCCAGCAAGATACATCATATACCACTTTTCGATCTCGCGGAATGTCAGCGGTTTATCGTTCCTGTTCTGCGGTGTTTCTGTTAATATTAAACAGTTACATAATTCCCCTTCCCTCTTCAAAGTAAAATAACACAGTAATAAAAAGAATAATTCACACCTTGTCGAACTTAAAGCTGAGTCGTCTTTAACCTGTGGCGGTCATATTTCAAAAGATGCACATAGACATCTAAGAATAAATCCGAATTTCACCGGTATCATTTTATCGACGTAACAGTAAAATTATTTTTCGTATTTCACTCAAGTGAATTATTTCAGTTATTTTACTTGGAAAATCCAGTAATTGATGGCCTAGCATAAAATATAATTATTTCAACAGTTGCTGAGTTTACTGACCATCTCTGGCGTTGCTTCTGTCCATGGAACTGTAATCTCCTTTGGTCGACCTTTTGTTGTCGAGCCAATAATCGTCGGAATCGATCTCGAATCCACTGAACCGCACACAATCCCAGAGTTTTCAATTACTCAGCATCAACGGTTTTGATGCTATCAACGACTGACATTGCAATATTTGTAGCTATTGGTGCGGTGAGCAAAAAGAAGGCTGAGAGCATTTTTCAAGCGCCTGTAAACAATACCTGAACAACATCAGTTCTGTAATAATTCATGTAAACGGGATTTACAGAGTTGAAAACACTCACATGTATCACCACTCGTCTACATACGATTGTCATTGCGTTATATATCAGGTCGATCTCTGAAGTACCGTTGTAATGTCAGGGTTTCTCCGGAGATCTATCATTCGTCCCTCCTAGTCCACAAACGTAAAAATTAGTTGTGTCAGTCGGGAATTGCGACATAGAAAATACACAGGCGTTGCGGGAATAATTAGTATCAAACCACCAGGGATCACAGTTAGTGAAAACCACAATAGGATGTAACCTGAGACGTTAGCGTTGTCATGACGTAAGCTTCATAGCTGAAAAATGACGGTGCCACAGGTTAGATTGATTTCACTCATTGAGGTATTTCTGATAATGTCAGGCATGATATTGCATCCCATGCACAAAAGTTGTTTATCCACGGGAATCTTTTCTTTCCAACCAAGCTTTGTTCTTATTGATGACCGTGTGATGTCAAATGCGTACGACGCAGATTAAATCGAAATGATAACGCTTAGTGTAGGCTTGTGTTCGCCTATAAAACTTTGCTAGTATGTGTGAGAGTGTAACAAAATTCTCAGTTGAATCTATTGATTAATTGATTCAATGTTAATATTATTCCATGTGTCGCCACTGTCCAACATAAACACAAACGAATTATTCGAGGGAAGACCACCAAACGGCCGTAATCAAATATTAGACCAACTGTTATACACGCGCAACGGCTTCAGTGCAATCTCAAATGTGTTTGATTACCCTGTGGCTATCGGTGTAAAGAAAATCACATAACATTATGGCTTTGTTGGTGAGATTGTAATCGTTGATGTTAAGCTCTGAGTTGTATTTACAAGAACAGGCTGAAACAAACATAGATATCATGTAAAATGTTTTGTGTTTTAATGGAGATTGCTTCAGAACTCGTCAGTTGTGTGCAAACGTCGTTAATGTATTCAATGAGTTATTGCATCAACAAGCAGCCTCTTTGATCACTTATGCTGCGTTGTTGTCAGCACGAACTGATCCCATTAGTGTTTCAAACCGATCCATTAGTTCATTTACCTGTTGGTGGTCGACAATCACGCATTTGAACCCGGTTTTATTTTGATAGAATTTTTGGTCGTACCTCGTTTTCGTTTGGGTGCACGACTATCAAGGCCTTTTCAATCATGGTTGGTTCCTCTTCCTCTGTGTGTGTGTGTGTGTGTGTGTGTGTGTGTGTGTGTGTGTGTGTGTGTGTGTGAAGTATTGTTCTTCTTCCTCAAAAAGCACCTCTTTTTCTTGAGGCTGAAATATAAAACCAGGCCCATATATATTTTCCAAGACTTCTTTTGTATGATTGCATAAACTTATTACAGCATGTGTTATATACGTCTGAACTATTTTATGAAAATCAATCCACAAAGGATTTGTACTTAGCAATCTTTCTAATCCAGTCTGATGTTTGAATACCTATCCATCCCATTCATTGTTGATGGAACCTGTCGCGTATAGGTAGGTATTTCCTGCTCCAACATATAATCTTTATGTGTTTTGGACCAGGTATATTAGCGGCAAACATTAGGGAAAGTTTATGATTTCCTGAAACTCCGGCTCTTTGAATCCTGGAACTGGTGTGTCTAACTTTGATTTATGCTAGGGTGGTTCTTGTTGCGGAAGATGTACATCTCCAACATCGTGTTTCATATCCAAATTTGTGCTAGTTGTACTGGCGTGCTCCCGACCAGACTAGGTCGTCTACTGTTCTATATGTCGTCGATGTTAAATGCATCATTGATTTTTCTATTTCGTGACGCCATTTTGAATCTCAGTTCTTGTATAGCAGTTTTATAACACAATGGTTGTTTAACAAAATTGTGTCTTCATGTTGTGTGCAATGCTGTATGAACACTCCAACGCGGGTTCAAACGCTTAATGGTTGAGCCGTGATATCTACAACATGTGTTCGTTCTGGAGCAGGATGATACGTTGTTGTATTTACAATCTCTGATTGGATTGATTTTCCAGCACAGCCAACACGTCACCATTTATCACTTGCGAATAAACAATCAACAAAGCATCCACCAAGGACTTTTGTGCGAGAAGAATTGCAAGTCATTCCAGCGGATACAGAACCACCACCAAAAACTATGTTAATTCATTAATGTATCAATGCGCTAGCAGACTTCCTTTGGGCGTAAATTGTAAGTTGATTGGGGAATATCCATCGCTTGGTGTCGAACGGTGACAAACTCACCTTGGTGCAACGATGCCCACCTATATAATGTTTCTTTGACCGGGTACTATTTTCTGTGTATGCGAATTAGCGTGGCTCACGCAACATTCATATCATGTTTAAGATATTTTTCAACAGCAGTCTAGGCAGTTCCATTTGCCTTTTTGATGTTCATTCTGCTTTGCGATCTAACCACAATCGAGTAGGACGGAGTCCCATGTTTTCCTCGATTGACTTGTCAGCGCATTCATCTTTGAACTTGCCAACAACTTTAATTATTGGGGTCTGAGAGGCACCATTTTCAATTACGATGATGTCTGTGTAATCAAATTCTAAACAAGCTAAAACCTTTACTGAAATAGGCAGCACTGAATTTATACATGACCTGTATGATTTCTAATGTAACAGTGTTAAAATATTCTGATGCAGAATAAATGTATGAAATCTTACATATAATCAAACGGACTTGGCCTATTTGGAAGCTACAATGATTATATTGCCTTTATTCCTCTCTGACACGGAGGACAAAAGATCTCATATCGTCTGCAAAGTCAAAATGTGCACGATTTTCAATTTTGTCAACTAAAGATGTAAATATCAGAAATTGTTTCTGCATTCCGTTGATTACAATGCTTCAATTTTACAAAAAATGACTAACAAAGCACTTTCTTGTCCTGATATGATGCATTAAAATAATATCCTGCTATCTGCCTTATCCTGTGTTATGTACTTCTATATTCTGTGTTTAACTTTTGTCGGTGATTGTAGCTTGCAATGGTTATTTTCTAAATAACATATTGTAAGCCAACTATCATACGTGATTGCACGGTAAACTTTAAGATAATATTTGCAAACATGTTTACTTGGATATCAGTTCAGGACATTGCTGTTTCCTTGGAAAATTCCCGGAATACCCGATATTTGTCAGGTTGATTCACTAAAATGTAAGTAAAGAAACCTGACATTGTTTACAGTTTGGAGTAATTTTCCATTGAGATGATGGAGTTTTGTCAGTGAAGGTTATTGCGACATAGGTAAAGTTGGAATGTATATAAGTTTGTTTACATTAGAATTATTCATTTCTATCTTAACATTGGTCTAGTGGAAGCAGTATTATACTTATGTTCGGATAAAATTTGATTCGAGAGCGTTATTTATTTAAATTATTCTATGGAATAATGAAGTGCTCATTTACGTTTTGACTAAATCATTATTTGGGATTTTTTTTCTGATTTATTCACGAACATTCTGGAATACACCAGCATGAAAATCAAGACAGCTGACACATTAGCACATTTAAAACGACTGACACATCATCACGTTTGATACTGGAATTCTTTCGGTACACTCTATATTTTTTTATTTGTTATAGAACCTTTAGGATCATTTGGGATTTAATTAAGAATACCTTAAGTTCCTTTTATATTTTCACTTTGTATTGAATGGAAATAAAATATTTCTTGAATCTTATTAAATTCGTTTTCCTCTTACTGTTACTTAGTTTAAGAAGATAGAATCCTAACATCTGATATGATGAAATGAAATAAAAACCTGTCAAAACTATCTAAATTCAAGCCATCTCTTAAAAAGGATCATGAGTGGAACAATATATTCTACTCTGTGCTTAATAGACCTTTTAAACTGATAATTGAAGATATGGTGCAAAAAAAAAACAAAACAAAAAAAAAACACGTTACATTTTGCAGTGACCTTGACATATGGCCATGTGAAAAAAAAATCAAAAAGGCTTCTTACTTACTCCAAACGTAATCTGCAACATTTAGTCTATGTCTGTGATGTAGAACTGTTGCTATTGTGCAGAAACCATTTTCTTCTCACAGCGACAGTGACTCTGGCCTTTGACCATTGAACTCGAAAATTGAAAGGCTTATTCCTTATCAGTAGTGCAAGCCATCCACAAGGTTTGATAGCCACATGTATGCCATACTAAAGTTATTGTAGATAAATCATTTTTCACCTTCAGTAACGGTGACTTTGACCTTTTCATTCTCCCCAAAATAGGTCCCTCCTTTTCCCATGTGCAATATATCCAAGTTCATTAACTGTAGATGCTGAAGCATTTGAGTTCAGAGACCATTATTCTTCTTTCAGCAATGGTAACCTGGACCTTGAGTGTTTCCCTCTCTCACAACAAAAGATAGGATTCTTCTCTAGAGGGATTGAAACCATTCACACCGTTTAGTAACTGTACACAGTGGATACCTATTATTTTGCATAAACAAGAATATTATAATATGCTTAGCCTTATAGCGGACGAATAAAAACTAACGTATATTCTTTGTGCAGACACTGAATATATAACGACATAATGCAGATTTTGACAAAGACGAAATCTCCTGCCTGGAACTCATTAAGTGTTGAAGAACCGACTAAACAGCACTATTGCAGGGATTGGCAGAGCCTAGTTGTTACCTCAAAAATGGGTCTTGGCTCCCATATGTTGAATTGTTGTTGTTGTTGTTGTTGTTTGGGGTTTAATGCCATTTCATAGCGCATGTTAGGCTATACATGGCGGCCAGGATAACTGGTGGAGGCAGAACCTGAGAAAACACCGGTAAGATCCACCGACCAAAGTGAAGTTACTGACGAGGTTTCTCTCATACCCACATTGGCCCGAGACTTGAACCCACGCAGAGGGAGATGAGATAACTGTGATCGGCAAAGGCAATCGCTTTAAACCACTTGGCCACCCCGGGCTCACCATATGCTAAATTAAGGTTGCTAAGTGGGCTACTGCAATATGTGGTGTGTGCTCCCACATTCCCACGTGCTGAATTCAGGTAACCCATCAGGTTGCATAAATGCTGAATTTGTGCTTCCATACTATTTATTCAGGTAACCGAGTGTGTATATTATAACTAGTTCTATATCTACTCTACACACCACAAGGGAAATTACCATAATTGTTAATTATTTAAACTGAGGAAAACAGGAAGTTTCAAGGCTTATAATTTCATAATAAATGAACGTAAGCAGGGCTACCATGTAACATCCTAGGATGTCAATTGATTCCGTAACGTGTCGTGCACTTTAGGTAACGGCACATTAGACATACTCATTTGTTTAGTAATCATTTGATTCAGGAGAAACTTCAAAAACAACCTGTAATGAATTAATCCGTGTATTAACTACCACAATTACATTTTCTATCCAAAACTTTAAAAATGAGAAATTACACCCCATAATCATCTTTATGTTGCATTTAATGGAAATAATCCTCTAGTCTTAAATACGAATGACATATTTATTTATTGCTATTTCCATGGTTTCTTTTTATATTTTCTTTTGTGCAAATAAATGTACAGACACGAAGAAAAAAGTCAAAGATCGGCAGGTAGAGTATGTCTTGCTATTGTCTTTGAAAATATTTTAATCACTCAAGTCAGCACTGCGATGCATACAAATTAATACAGGAGTGAATATTTAATGTTATGGCAATGTGTGAATTAAACATGTTTTTACTTGATTTTTACAAATCTGCCATGTCCATCCATCTACCCTGTTAAGTGCTGTCCTGCACAATTTTGTTTTTGCTCAATGACCTTCGAAGGACTGTGGATTTAAGCCGAAATTTGTAAATTGCTTTAATTATGTCTCATGATGCTAACTCTAGTGCCAACAATGCCAGAAGAGTGACACAAACGTATTATGATATTAACATCAGCACCACATTACCAAAAACGTTATATATATATATATATATATATATATATATATATATATATATATATATATATATATATCGTAATGCTGACACAAGCACCAACAATGCCAGAGGAGTGACAAATCTGTCATGAAACTAACTTCAGCACCGACCTTGCCAAAGGGTGAAATCTATGTCTTATAATGTTTAGATCGGTGTGATAATTACGTTTGGACCCAGAAATGAGCCATGATATTGATGTCAAATATCCTTCTGATGTCTTCCTCTTTAACTTTCAGCAGCTCCCATAAGCCTCCATACAAGATTCATACTTTGGTTACGACAATGTCAATGTTTCCAACATTTCTGCAAACCTGATCCGATACATGCTTAATTTCACCCAACTTGCTAACATCACAAAGGTATTTGCAAGCTGTGCTTCCGCGTTCTCGTATTACATCAGCAGTGGCATCATTGTTGGCCTAGTATACAAGAAGTCCAGTTCATCAGCAGTGACATCATTGTTGGCCTAGTATACAAGAAGGCCAGTTCATCAGCAGTGACATCATTGTTGGCCTAGTATACAAGAAGTCCAGTTCATCAGCAGTGACATCATTGGTGGCCTAGTATACAAGAAGGCCAGTTCATCAGCAGTGACATCATTGTTGGCCTAGTATACAAGAAGTCCAGTTCATCAGCAGTGACATCATTGGTGGCCTAGTATACAAGAAGGCCAGTTCATCAGCAGTGACATCATTGTTGGCCTAGTATACAAGAAGTCCAGTTCATCAGCAGTGACATCATTGTTGGCCTAGTATACAAGAAGTCCAGTTCATCAGCAGTGACATCATTGGTGGCCTAGTATAGAAGAAGGCCAGTTCATCAGCAGTGACATCATTGTTGGCCTAGTATACAAGAAGTCCAGTTCAACAGCAGTGACATCATTGTTGGCCTAGTATACAAGAAGGCCAGTGCATCAGCAGTGACATCATTGTTGGCCTAGTATACAAGAAGTCCAGTTCATCAGCAGTGACATCATTGGTGGCCTAGATTACAATATCAATCGCTCAGCAATGCAATCATTGTTGGCCTAGTATACAACAAGGTCAGTTCATCCGCAGTGCCATCATTGGTGGCCTAGATTAAAATATCAATCGATCAGCAATGCCATCATTGTTGGAATACAAAAATATCAGTAAAGATCTGCGGAATGGTGAGCGAAATGCTCATGGAGATATTATATATCATCATCACTACAATGTTCCATGTCAATGATTATGATAGAAGTGGTTTATACCACTGCTTTTACCAGTAAGAACGGATCCTAGATGCCTCCAACTGCAAATAAAACAAAGCACAACAATTCTAACAAAATTCACAGGAACAACTTCTTTGGTAAAAAGCCATTCTTTGATTAGTGACCAAAATATGTATAAAGTTTCACAGCAATCTCTCTCAATAACTTCAAAACTTGCTTTATTTACAAGAATTCACAGGAATTAAAAATAAACTGTTTATTACTTTCAATGAGTGCTGAAACCATCTCTAATTTTCTTTAGCGATAACAAGATTTTGAAATTAGCTGATGTGGTGGACGTTCAGGATATCATATTGGCAACATTTTCATTAAGGAGCAAAAAGACAGCATAGGAAGCCAGAATATCCACTATGACAGTTACTTTTGAAGGTCGTATCAGCACCATTTTCATTAACTGCCTACACATCATGAGAAGTGTCCCAATATAAACTTTCAATCGGGAAGAGAAGTGATAACAGGATTTTCCAGATTACCAAGGTGATGGCCTTATTGGCTGTCAGATTGGTACATTTTCATAAATAACACCATAAGACGTCTTTCAGAAGAAGTAGCAATCTCAAGATGTTTAAAATGGTTGCTGCAAATGGAATCCTGAGCAGTATCATTTTCATGTAGGACCTATTAGACATCATAAGTATTTTAACATAAACGTCATATTGATATGACACATCCATAATAAAGTAGCGACAAGATTTTCAAGATGGCCACTAAGGTGGTCATGTTGGCTACACAGGTGGCGTTATTTTTTTTTCAAATTTTAAGTTTTGGTGGTCACAGTCGTAGCCATGATGAATTTATAAGCTGCATTATTTTCATTTAGGACCAACTAGAATGAATGTGTGAAGCTTCATGGCAATTCACCGAGTGATTTAGGAGGAATAGTGATAACGTTTAACTTGTGTTAAAGGACACAGGGACGGACAGACAACGGACAATAGGTCGTCCCATAAGCTCTCTTAATGTGTGATCCATATAGATAAAAATCACTGATGGACAGTCATCATTCAATATCAGTCAATACATGTATGTACATTTTCAAATTATTGAAGAACCGTCACTAGTCAATATCTGTGTGTACATTTTCAAATGATTGAAGAACATTCACTGTTCAATATATGTGAATACATTTTCAATTGATGGAAGCACAGTCACTTCTCAATATATGTATGTGCATTTTCAAATGATAAAAACACAGTTAATGGTCAATACATGTACGTACATTTTAAAATCATTAAGGCACAGCCAATGGTCAATGCATGTGTATACATTGTCACATGATGAACTCGGCTATGTATCAAGTTTCATAGAATATACATACAAACTGCTTGTGGGACAAAATGTGAAGAATCCTACAAATTCCTGGTTTGCTACAATGGCTAATGTATCAGATGAAATGAGATGCATTACTATACTATGAAAGGGGTACTCTTTTGAAAAGATGAAAGTAAATGCTTAAATGCGTCAAAACCGAAGACACAGTGATATTTCAGGACATCGAAAGAGAACAAAACATACTAATCGTTGAATGTCTGCACCAGTAGCAGCATGGAACCAGTTATTGTCCTTATGTATGTCCCACAAAATTAGAATTCATCCGAGCCAGCTAAATTCAAGGACAAGTACTCTTCCAATTCCGTGACCATCTTCGATTACTAAAATAATTTTATCTTCACGGATTTTCGTTTGACAGGAACAAATAATCTAAAAACACTTTCTAGATAGTTGCTGAGAAGAAAGAATAAAATATATTAATTTAGGGAAGATGTTCATTTGAATAGGTCTCGCTATGGCAGTAGTGAATGTGAACGATGTAAGGTGACACAGGATGTGATTCTCCGAGACAAGGAGATTACGTATTATCTCCCCTTTACCACTAGTGTTATACGATTCGGTTCCGCTCATCATTTATTATATAATTCTGATAGAGTAACCGGTAAAAGATGCAGTTGTTCGAATTGGCTACATGTGCAATGGTGATAATATTGCCATAACTCTATAGTACTTTCATCTACTGTGCCTGAAATTTCTTTAGACATGGTAATCATGGAAACTTACTATATAACCAAAATTAAACGCATCAATCATACAACAAAATAAAGGAACGTACAAGTTATTTTAACAGTACCTAAGGTGTATAAAGTCTTTTATAAATAACCAAGATTGCTAGTGAGGACAACCTGGAATGTTTTTTTTTTCTTTAAATATCAGACGAAATGCAAAGTACGAAAATGTAGAATGGAAACTTTACAGTAAAATGATACCCAAGTGAAAAATACCTTGACCAAAACATGTCCAAGTCAAAACGCACGTAAGCCAAAACATTCCCACCTCAAAACGTATCTAAGAATACCATAACCAATCAACCCACTTTAAAGTTTACTCATGATTTCAAAATGTTACCCTGTATGATCACTGTCATTATCAGTGTTCTTTGTCACCAGTAATGTGTTCCATCGCTGGCAATTGAGCCCAAGCAGGTAATGATGACATAGAACACTGCCAATGAAACACAGGCGGATACTGATGACATAGAACACTGACAAGGAAATCCAGGCAGATATTGCATCAAGATAAAGCTATCTACAAATTGTTTGTCCTACATTCAGCGGCCATAACTCAACTAAAAGCTGATACAGAAAAGTGATTAACAAGCCCCACTTCCTTTAAACAAAAACAGAGTTACTTATAAAATTAATGGTTAATAATTAAAGACATTAGTGTGCACTAAACACTAAGGAAAATAATTGTTTTTAAAAATAAGTGAAATTAGTGTGCGTAATAAGAAGGGAAATGATAGTGTGTAATAATTATTAAGGAAATTATTGTGGATATTAATAATTGATCGTCAATATAGGCATTACTGAGAATTCATTTATTTTCTTGAAAACTAATTTCTCTGGTTTAATGGCAGATGACGTTGTCAACTGTATTTAAATTTCTGGATTTGGAAAATGTTCCTTTTGTTCAGTTTCAACCACATTTATTTTGAGAAACTTTGTCAAATGCAATTACAATCATATGATTTTGGTAATTCATTAGAAAGAATGAGCACTGTCTCCATAAGAATAAAGACATATATCATAGTAAATCTGGATTTTGGTACAAGTGGTTATAAAGAAAAAGCATAAATACACATGCACACACAAAACAAAACGACGAATAAATTTTATTAAACATGGTTCAAAAGGTTTTGCATTGTAATGTGTCCAATTTTGAATAAGTATTCAACCTTAAAGTTGAATAAATTGTGAATTAAAATGTTATTACAGTCAAGCCAGAAAAGTCTTTGTGAAGGGTCACTCCGACCTTTTCTTCATGTCAGCTGTTAAACTTGAAAGGCTAGCATCAATGGTTCAGTGAGAACTGACCCGGGCATTGCTACTCTGTCCTGGAAATGTAAATATTAAGCTACCGACCATAACCGCTTGAAAAGAACCTCATGTCAAATAGTCATTTTCAAAAGGAAGTTGATATGCATCGTATTTCTCAGATTCTAGGCTGTCAAAATCTGACGAAAGAAATGATTATCTTGGGGAAAATTTAAGAACATCTGATTACGATTGATTAGCTTACACTAAGGCGTACACTTTGGAATTAATGTGAATTTAAGTAAGGACCTTGAGAGAGGACAAAGTTTGGCTCCGGGGAAACATAAAGAATAGTGCTTTCATCGTTAAAACAAGTAAAGGGAACCAGGTGGCTGTCTTGTAAGGAAAGACAGGCTTTAGTGCTAGGACGCACAATTTTTGAAAAGAACAGCATTAAGGAAACAGCTCTCTCTGGAAGAGACGAAGACAGTCGGAAGACGGAAGTCCGGAAAGAAATGAAGAGTTCAGAATAGGAACCCTAGAAGGATCGGAGGAATATCAAAGTATACACGTGGAAGTGGGGAGACGTGTGATACTCGGAGAAAAAGAAGGAAGCGACACTAGGTGATGCAAATCAGGCGTGGACATTGTGCTGTTTTCACCACTCGCTATCGTGATGATATAAATGCAAAATAGAACACTGCTATTAAATTCTGTTAACGCAAAATTGTTTTAATTGAAGTTGACACTTTTAGTTTATGTGTTAATTAATTAAAAATTTTTATTATCTTGTCTAAAGGGGACAAGTGTTGTTTTATTTCTTCTAAGTAAACTTGCTCAGTTCTCTGTTGATGTTCTACCTATCCACTCACACCGGGCAATAAAATCGATGGAAGTCATATTCAGTCTCAATAAACAAGATTGTAAGTGTCTGTGTGTCAAGGAAATAACGCATTAGGTCTCCATAGACAAGATTGCAAGTGACTGTGTGTCAAGGAAATAACGCATTAGATCTCCATAGACAAGATTGTAAGTGACCGTGTGTCAAGGAAATAACGCATTAGGTCTCCATAGACAAGACTGTATGTGACTGTGTGTCAAGGAAATAACGCATTAGGTCTCCATAGACAAGACTGTATGTGACTGTGTGTCAAGGAAATAACTCTTTAAGTCTCCATAGATAGGTCTGTGACTGTGTGTCAAGGAAATAACGCATTAGGTCTCCATAGACAAGACTGTATGTAAATGTGTGTCAAACAAATAACGCTTTAAATCTCCATAAACAAGTCTGTGACTGTGTATCGCTGAAGTATTCCATTATCTCTCCATAGACAAGATTGCAGATGAATACGTGTCCCTGATGTAGCACATTAAGTTTACACAGACAAGATTAAAAGTCAATGTGTATCACGGACGTAACACATTAACACTATACTGACACGATTGCATGTGACTGTGTACCACTTAATAAGCAACACATTAACGCTACATAGACAAAATTGCAAGTGCTGCTTGATACATGGAGTTAACATGTAGGTCGTTTGTACTTTAGAAATAGAATTACATGTATGGCGTTTGTACTTTAGAAAATAAACTAATTCTTACACTTCAATCATACTAATAAATGGTGCCATTAAGAATAATTTAGTTGCAAGTTTGAGGATGATGAACACCGTTCGATATACTGTCTGATTTGGGGAAAGAAAGAAGAATATAGAGAAAAATACAAACAGACGATAACAAAATATGAAGAAGGCAAAACACATCTGCCATTTTCGGATTGCGAGCTTTGACATCTGAGTAATGTTAGCTTCATTTTAAAATAAAATAATAAACGGTCTTTAGAGATGACGTGATTTCTATGATTCCGATTTTACTCTCAGTAATGTCTTCAAACTTAAAGTATGTAAATCAATTTTGACTTGTTTTATAGTCTTGGTTTTTTTAAGCATCAATAATTATTATAGGAATTATCTCTACAAATTGACAGAAAGCGCTATTATCGGTCAGAACATGGTACAGAAAATATGAGTCTATTTATAAGTCTGGCCTGCAATTTTTTTTAAAGTATTTTTTATGACGGTGCAAAACGAGCAATGTCACGTAAGGATGATAATAAAGGAGTAAACTAGCTTTCATAAGGATTAGAAGACAAATGTAATCGAGTTTCGAGTTTGTAAAACTCTTCAGGAAGACAAAACGTAGAATTAGGAGACAAATGTAATAGAGTTTATAGAACTATTAAGGAAGATAAAAGGTATTTTTGAAGCAAGGTTGTCTACTAGGTGAAAGTTTTAAAAGTTTTAAACCATGTTATTTAAAAATGTTATCAACACAGACATTTAACTTGTATTGTAAATTTGTTTCATTAAAGCAAAGCAAAATGTTCACAACACAATAAAAGTTACATCGTCAGAATTTCATCGGCAACGAAAAGACTGTAAATCTTAAGTCACCATATCGAGTCCTGATTAAACCGAAAAAGTTTTGATCTTAAACACAAAGCCCTTTTCTAATCGTTTTGTATAGCACGTCTTTCAAAAGGTTTGGTAACTGTCTGCTCATCTGCAGAAGACAAAACACATATTCTCTATTGTCACAGCTAGCACCGGAAAATTTCATGTTTTGTCTTTCTTGTCATTACACAAAGTTTCAATGAGGATATAGATTAAATCTGTAACAATCATAAGTAATTTCATTGCATCAGAGGATGAATCTGTTCACTTCCTGTAGTGAAATTAATAAATTAACTTTAGTTAACACAGTCAAGGCACCATACATTAGTTTGGCAATATTTTGTAAAATTCCTCATGCTCACCAAAATCAAACCCTCATAAGACTTTTCGTCATTTTTTTTTTTTTTGCTAGGGAATATTGTCACAGTTGTCCTTATCCTGAAAACTTTTCCATCTGTGTAGCAAAAGCACTGCAGCTGTTCAGTAATTGAAAGAAGTACTTCTCGAAATCATTTCTAACGTCTTATCACAAACTATAATGAGCTTAATTTATACTATTTACTTTTAAGCCACTTTGTATTGTTCAATAAAGAGAAGTATGCATATTTTATTCGTTTTCACGCTAAATTTGTTTAAAGCGTTTGCACTTGGCATTCCATTCTCAATCATCAGGAACATGTAATAAGTTAATAGTTTTAATTCAACACATGTAAACGTCAAACTCTCGACATGACCTAGTCCTGGTACGCTGTAATAGTGGACAGGATTAAGTTGATAGATTTGCAGACATTATTAATAAACTCTTCATATACGTCATACAACATAAACGCGTCTATATATATATATATATATATATATATATATATATATATATATATATATATATATATATATATATATATATATATATATATATATATATATATATTTGAAGGAACGAGGATTTTCTTTAATTCTTTATTATTATAATTTGATATACTCGAGTTAAATAGTGACAAGTAAAACTTATCCATTGTTGATAAGATTGTTTCATTAAACCATTCTAAGCTGTTCGTATTGTCCAACAGGTTGTAGGTTTTAAACACATCTTATCGTTTCTGTAAACCTTTCATTTCTTAAATATTTGTCTAATTGTTGCAATAATTACCTCATTAATCTAAGGCTATCTACAATCCAAATTTTCCTCTTGATCATTATGACCTCTCATATAGACTATGAACCCTTGACGAATTAAACATATTTAACATCTTTATTCGGTATAATTGCCTAACTAACTCAATGATGAATAGAAGAATGTCATAACTTGATCAGTTATGAGTTAAAAGTGGTATGTATTTAAGAGATCTGGAATTTGAGCGTGATCTCTATTTAATCCTGTTTAGTGACCATGGTGTTTAACCTCATCGTTCGCAGTTTCTTTTCCACAGGTATACTAAGTGCTGTAGGTAGTGAATTATTTAATTCTCCACACGCTAGCTCTGCAAGCTAACCCCTAACATCGTAAAATACTTGAATGCGGTCAAAACCTATTTCATAAACTGTGTATTGACGATTAATGTGAATTGATTTGAGGTAGGTGCACAGGCCAGATTGAATTTAGTGTTCTCGAATCCTTTGAAAGCTGAACCAATCCATATTTACAGTCGACTACATTCCAACCAATCCGGATTTACAGTCGAGTACATTACAACCAAATCCGTATTTACAGTCGACTACATTACAACCAAATCCGTATTTACAGTAGATTAAATTACAGCCAATACTTAATTACAGTCGAGTACTTTACAACTTACAGGCATTTACAGTCGAGTACATTACAACCAATACGTATTTACAGTCGACTACATTACAACCAATCCGTATTTGCAGTCGAGTACATTACAACAAATCCGTATTTACAGTCGAGTATTTCACAAAGTAAACATGTAACTAACGTTTATGGTTTTTTAAACCTCAAGAACATTTTAGGGGCATGATATCTAAATATTACCTACTGAATAGCATTAACTTCTAATGTATTACTTACTGAATAACATAACATTTTGTGCTCTTTTGGGAACCAACAAGCACCTTGTACATATATATGTTTGTCCTTGTGTTACGTGACTAGGATCGTACGAAGTAACAAAGAAAAGAGTGAAGCCATCAAGCTTTGTAAATTTAATAGAATAATTTATTTCCCTTGAAAGCAAGGTACAAACATGAAAAAGGACTTACGGTTTGTTAATCTAATCCACAAATCAATCCTACAATTTAAAAATATAAGTCCTATCACTAAAAGGTTCTAAATGAATCAAAATTTGAATCCCGATGAAGTCCCAAGGTGGAAGGTGATGACGTCAGATGAGGTCGTTGTAGTGATGTCAACAGTTCCTCGTTGAATCACAATGTATAATGTTCCAGTTTAGAATTCCAGAATAAATTTCCAATAAATCTCTTTGTCCAAGAATTTTGATGAAGAAGAGCACTTGTATGTTTTCCAGAGTGAATAAATTTTAAAAAAAAAAAAAAACTAACTCGAACTAGTCACAACACAAAATACCTCTGAGTCCTGAAACTAAGTCTGATTACAAATTTACAGAATGGAGAGGAACATTAACAAAGCCGCACTCTGCTCTCTGAATAAGAAAATCTCATTAGAAGAAGACTTCTCAGATAAAGGCAAAGTACCTGACAATAAAAGACTCTGAGAAGCTACTGTGTCCCTTCAACTTTTAATAGGGATGGGATTGGCCAAATCACCCAAGAGTGTTATAGAACCCTTCGATATGAATGGTTCATAATTCTCCATAATAAAATCAGACTGGGTTTTATTAGACCCAACAAATGTATTGCTTTCAATACATGACCGTGACCGTGACTGCTTAGAAATAAGAGCATTTTGGATAGTCTATCTTGATACTGATGCTTATATGTTAGTTTGAAGCAATCAGAAAAAAGTGTCTTTTCTTCTTGCAGTAGGTACACGTAGGAAGAAACAAGGATTTTGAATCAAGCTTATCAGAAGCTTGATTTTTCAAAGTTGTGCCAGATTGAGTTCTAGAACGAGTCGTATTAGGCAGAAATACTTTTCTAACAGCAGACTGCTGAGTAGAAAACTTGCATACAAGATGAACTTTATGAGTTAAGAAATACTCATCAGCAGCAAGAGTAGCATTTTCCAAGGTTTCGATCTTATGCTCTTCAAGATGAGTCTTAATGTCATTAGGGACACATTTTTTTAACTCTTCAAGTAATACAAGTTGTTTGAGACTTTTATGTTCTTCTTCAGCTTTCTTGGCTAAGCACCATCTATTAAATAACTGCTCTTTTTCTCGTGCAAATTCAACATAGGTCTTTTAGCTTCTTTTTTATATTTTCTGAATTTTGCCGATAAGCCTCAGGGATTAACTCATAACCCTTTAAGATGCATTCCTTAACCACATCATAGTCAGAAATTTGCTGAACTCACAGGCATGCAAAGATATTTCGGGATTTGCCAACAAGTTCACACTGTAATAATTGAGTCCAATGCTCCCTTGGCCATTTCCAATTTTCAGCAACTTTTTCAAAATAAGGAAAATATATGTCTACTTCTTTTTCGCTAAAAGGGGGTACTAGCCTAAAATTCTTTGTAATGTCAAAACTTGAGTTTGTATGTGAAGTGGAAACGTGCCTTTCACTTGCCAGCTCCATTTCTTTCATTCTAATTTGAAATTCCCTTTCATCCTTCTCTCTTTGTAATTGAATCTGTCTTTCTTTCTCTCTTTCATGTCTCTCTCTTCTCTTTCTCAAATTGTAACTGCATTTGTTTTTCTTTCTCTCTTTCCTGTCTCTCACCTCCTTCTCAAATTGTAACTGTTTATCTTTCTCTTTCCTGTCTCTCTCTCTCTCTCCTCTTTCTTAAATTGCAACTGCAATTGTTTCTATTCTTTCTGTAAATGCATTTGTTCTTTTTCTTTCTCCAATTGCAGCTGCATTTGCATTTATTTCTCCTCTTTATCTGTCTGAAGTTCCAGCTTCCTTAACTCTAATTCCATCTTGTATTTCAATTTTAATTCCTTTACTTTTATGTCAGAGTCTGATACAGACTTACTCACCGAAACCAAAACACTTTTATCCAAACATTCTTTTCTACCAAATACAGGATCAAAATGTTTTTTTTTATTTCTTGCTTAGCTAAAGAAGCTTTTGCCTCAGAAAGATCCTATTTTCTGGCCAGTTCAGCAATTCCGCTTTTTTATCAAACTATCCAACTGCTCCTGTGTAGGATTTAAAAAGAAGATTTCCACTTTTGATGACAATGTGAAAAAGCTTGTTGATTCCACTAAAAATTTCAAACGAAATGTGAAATACTTGGGATTTAAAATATTCTGGAAACTTGGGGAATTTAAATTTCAAAAAACAATTTTCTGAAATATGTTAGCCAAAATTCAAATATCCCGGACGAGCCCCCAATTTTCTTTGTTACGTGACTAGGCTCGTACAAACTAACAAAGAAAAGAGTGAAGCCAACAAGCTTTGTAAATTTAATAGAATAATTTATTTCCCTTGAAAGCAAGGTACAAATATGAAAAAGGACTTACGGTTTGTTAATCTATTCCAAAAGTCAATCCTACAATTTAAAAATATAAGTCCTATCACTAAAAGGTTCTAAATGAATCAAAGTTTGAATCCCGATGAAGTCCCAAGATGGAAGATAATGACGTCAGATGAGGTCGTTGTAGTGATGTCAACAGTTCCTCGTTGAATAACAATGTATAATGTTCCAGTTTAGAATTCCAGAATAAATTTCCAATAAATCTCTTTGTCCAAGAATTTTGATGAAGAAGAGCACTTGTATGTTTTCCAGAGTGAATAAATTATTTAAAATAAAAAAAACTAATTCGAACTAAAATACCTCTGAGCTCCGAAGTTATTAATTTACGACTAAATTAAATCTATAATAACCTTGGTTAATAAGCCCAACTGATACAAGGTTTTGACACTCGTGACAGGTTACGTGATCTCTTAGCTACAAGTCTAGTAGCACGTAGACCAGTGTGTGATGGGCCTCGTCATCACTTACTTAGAATGGCGCAGTAAGACCACATGCCCACTGTCACGTAAGCAATGGATGAAAACGAATCATACTATAACATTCAATAATAAAAAACTTGTTTACAACAGAGCTGACTACGCTTTGCTTACCAATTCTCAATCAAGGTCAGAACTAGTCAGCTAAAAATATAATGTTGCTATCAGATTTGTTTACTGTGAGAATAATTTAATAAAAAACAGTCAGAACTGAACTGAATTTTTAAAAAAAAATTCAAATCCCACAGACAAAACTATCATTACATTAACATGTAATGCAATCAAATAAAATTAAAAAAAAAAAAATCAAAAGAAACAAACAAATAATTAAATTACATGTACGTAACACTTGATATCTAAGTTTTAGACTATCTTTCAGTTTCTTAAGATATATTTTACAATGTAATTGTATTTTCCTTTCTCGTATTAAAACATTATTAACCTGTCAACGAGTCTTTCTATCTCAGTCTTTATTACCCCATCAACTTAATGCAGTTGTCTTCTTCTGTCTCGTACACATTCTCTGATATACTCCCTTGAAATTATACAACGTTGAACAATAGACCAGTTTTATATCGATCGTGGCTGTCGAAGGGGGGGGGGGAACAATTTATATATTATTTTTTAGATGAACAAGGTTATACTTGCATGAACGGTTTTGTAATATGATTTTTACCCCATATTACACAATAAAACAGTATTATGAGTGGAATCAGACTATATTAAAAAGATCAAATCTGCAGCATGAGAAAAATGTCTGCACCCTTTTTTCCCCGAAGAATATTGAAGTTCTACTCAAGAATGAAAATAGATGCAGAGAGATATGTAATAGTTTTAAAAAGTCATTATTACAGTGTCCCAAGGCTCAATAAACCTTTTGTTTCTTATTCAAGTCAACATTCCAAAAGACAAGAATTGGTGGAATAAGGTATAATCGATTCCATATAAAATTACGTTGGATACAAAATTATGGTGGTTCCAGTTCAGAATTAACTGTAACATACTGATTACAAATAGTTTTTTTTTTTTTATTCAAAATTGGTTTGTAGGTGATAAAGGGTGTTCTTTTTGTAATAGTGAGAAAAAAACGATCAAACATTTATTTTGCAACTGTGTTGTTGTAAAACATTTTTGGGTCGGGTTTAAATTTTTTGCCAAACGGCGATTGGAGTGAATTTCAAGATTGCTGAAAATCGTATATAATTTGGAAATTTAAATGAATCTTGCCAATCAAAATTTGTAAGTCTAGTATTATTACTAGCAATATTTTGATCAAAATTACAAAACAAAAACCTCGCAAGAGGTCTACTTTGATTTGATATTTCATTTTAAATTTGAAGCTAAGAAGTCTGGCCTGCAATATCCTTAAGTACACAAGTTATTTACGAAATGAAATAATGTCAAATCATATGTTATAGGGAAATAGGGTAGTGTGTATAAAAGTGGAATAATGTCAAAACATATTTTATAGGGAAATATGGTAGTGTCTATAAAATTGGAATAATGTCAAAACATATTTTATAGGGAAGTAGGGTAGTGTCTACGAAAGTGGAATAATATCAAAACATATTTCACATGGAAATATGGTTGTGTCTATGATCTTGGAATAATGTGATCACTGAATGAAGTGTTGAAAATAACCCCTTTTCTCTCTTTCTCTTTCTCGAATGTGTATGCGGGCAGGTATGAACATATATGCATGTGTACTTGTGTATAGATAAATGTGTATGCATGCGTATATGAATGATTTTTGTGCATGAGTATGCCAGCAATATATTGGTCTCATATTTAGTTTTGTTTTAGAATTACTAACATTTTCATGTATATTGATATGTTATCTTAAAATTATCAGTGCAAATTATTTCTTTTTATATTCACTATTTTCTCTCTTCTTCATTCCTTCTTTCCATTTATCTTCCAATTGGTTGTCTTATGGTTTCAATAAAGTACCAAGATATATGTATTACATGCATGTATTATTTATTTCTATGTCAATAAAATTTATTTAAATAAAATAAAAACATTCTTGCCCCACTGTTGTGTATCAGACCGAACGGACTATTGATGAAAGGGCAATCTGTACACATTTGATTTATTTTTCATTGCTTATACAAGAAAACAATCGCATGTCATTTGCTCAGTTCCAATGTTTGCCTAAGGATTTACAACCTAGGGTTCCAGTTTTCATAAACATGAATTAAAATAAAAAATAAAAAAAAAAATAGAACAGGAAATCCAGTAGTTTGACCTATGGATTTATGTTTTCTTTTAAAAAAATATGATAAGAAATGCTTACTTTGGCTTGCATTGATGTGAGTATTTTGATTCGACGACTTAGAAAGGATTCAGATAGGAGCATTTTGATTGTATGACTACAAACGTATTCGAATACGAGTAGTTTTGATTACATGACTAAGAAAGAATTAAAATGTGACCACTTGGTTGTATGATTACGAATGGATTCTAATGTGAGTATTCTGATTGGATGAATATGAAATGTTTCGAATGCGGGTATTTGGACCGTATGAGTAGTTTTTGTATGCCTACGAAAGGATGTGAACAAGAGTACCTTTATTGGAAGACTACGAAATTATTCGAATGTGAGTATTTTCATTGTATGACTACGAAAGGATTCGAATGCGAGTAGTTTGACTGTATGACTACGAAGGGATTCGAATGCGAGCATTTTTATTTTATGACTACGAACAGATTCGAAAGCGGGTATGTTGATTGTATGAATACGAAAAGATTCGAGCTCGAGTTTTTGATTGTATGTCTACGAAAGGACTCAAATCAGAGACCATGCCCTAAGAATATACGCCAGTAAGAAAAACGTGCAACTTATCTTTAAGGTGAAAGGCAATTAAAGCAATGTAAGTGTGGGAAAATTATTTTCAGTACGGGTACTAGGAAAAACCGAATTTATAATTTTGTAATGGATTTTAAATCGTTCACTAGCTGAATTAAAATTAATGTTGAAATTCCCCGACGATGGGCAAGGCTATTTGAACATTTTTGCAAATCCTTCCGATCTTTTAGATGTAGAATAGGCCGGTGGAACGGTGGTAAAAGCTACTGCGTGTCGTAAGATGCAATTAATAGAGGCAGGAGTCATTGGTAGCCTATTGGTTAGTGTGCTAATCTCGCGACTCAAGGGACGCTTGTTCGAATCTTACTATTGAAACAGCTAGTGTCGGCTACCGTGGTGTATCCTTGGGCCAGGTCTTTTACTTCAATTGCCTCGGCACTAAATAATCTACTTGTGTTGCAGTACCAAAAAAACAAAAAAAAAAAAAATCAAACACCAAGCACCCAATATTTGGAAGACATCACGGCTAAACCGAAGCTGAAACAGACAACGTTAGTGGGAGGAAGAGAAATTCTCAGAAACTGGAGAACCACTGAAGGAATACGCCTTCGTATTTAAATTCTCTGTTCAGCAAACATTGAACTTGCCAAACAGTGTCTAATCTTTATATTTTGCTCACTAAGTTAGATATTTGATTCATTCAAACGAGTGCGACCTATATTAAGTCCTAGTTAGCTTTATTGTGCTAAAATGACACTTGAGGAATCTTAACCAAGTCTTACTCTTTCGTCTTCATGCTTAAAACTAGGCTTAAGACATTCAATTGGTGTTTCATCTTCATACTTAAAACTAGGCTTAAGACATTCAGCTGGTCGGATTCAAGTCTGATTTAAATATTATCCAGATTCTGAACTCGTACTGTCATAAGAATAACATTAGCACTATGGATAAGTATCAAGAGAGGACGCGAGTAAACTCGTGTAAAACAGATTTGTTACTGTACGTGTTCCCAGTCCATAAATTTTTCACCTCTTTCACGTTTAAAATTTATAAACATGCTATTTTTCTGTTTTTATCCAGAATAGAGCAAATTAAAAACCATAATTTCACTAATGTTCTTAAACTGTAGGTCTAGACATTAAAAATTTGGTTTATCATATTTAAGTCAAACTTAGATTTTAGTCAGTCAGATTACTGGAATTTAGAGTACGTTTAATTCTTGACATGTAGATCTGTTGGTATAATAAAGACTGCATAAAATTACAGTCTGAATTAAACTTGACCAATCAAATATCGTAAATATAGATTTCAATTTAAGGTAAATTTATAAATCTAGGGCATGATCATCTATGACCCAGAAATTTGTTTGTAGGTCATTGCTGTCATAGATAATGATACCTCGCTGTATTATTTTCTTTTCCATGGCGACTGGCATTTCCAAAAACCTGAGAAAATGAACACATCATGTCAATTTCAATTTCCAAAACCTGGGAAAATGTACATATCAGGTCAATTTGATTTCCTAACACGTGGGAAAATGAAACATATCAGGTCAAGGCCTAACGCTCTCATATGAAGATAATGTATATAGTTCATTCCACACAGCATCACGAATTTTACCCTATCTGTAACTCGGCTAATTTTCAGGTCAGCGTCAATAGTTTGTCCGAAAAATTGGACTTCAACTGCCCCTGCTTGACCTCGCGTAAAAATTTACGCGTCGACTACTCCAGCTTGAGGGCAAAGTCCAACCATTCCCTAAAAAGACAATCTCATTAAATGTAGCTTAAAGTTCCTAATTCGTCTCACGCGATGTATTTAGAACGAATTAGGTACTTTAAACTGCATTTAATGACGCTGACAAGCTACATTTAATGACGCTGACAATCTACATTTAATGGCGCTCACTTGAAAATTTACTAAGTTACAGATAGTATTAGATCCGCGAGGCTATGTGGAGCGAATTATGATTTGACTGAATGGTATAATTAACATCATTCCCTAAAAAAGAAAAAAAAGCCCTGACATCTTCAGAAGATTTGCAGTCTTGACGTATTCTTTTTCGGTTCCAGATCCAGGGTTACTCGCCATATTTGTGAATAAAACAGCTGTGCGCGAGTAACATCGCGTAGCTGTGAAAACCCTGCATGTAATACACACCAGCGGAGTGAGGCTATGACGACGTGACGTCATGACGTGATAACAGAGGTCACATGATTCTAGATAGCCGCCATACCATTACAAGAGTAACATTAGTACCTTGGAACAGTAGCAAGAGAGGATGCGAATAAAATCATATGAAACAGAGTTGTTACTGTCATTCCTGTCCATGGACTCAATCCAATTTAAAGGTTTTTGACCTCTTTCACATTTAAAATTTATAAAGTGCGGTTATTCTGTTTTTTTTTTTTTTTTTTTTTCTGTGCCTATTTTACATTTCCTACCTTTGAAACCTTGTGAGGTGATACATTCTTCCATTTTAAATCAACTATTTTATCGCGGAAGAATCTCCACTAGCACTGAAGTCGATCCATTTTCAATCAACTATTTTATAGCTAGGTTGAATTGTCTTTCTTCTTTGGACAATATGGTACTTTATCTCTCTGACATCTTTTAATACAACAGCGCCAAACTCTATTGCCACGTTGTTTGTTAAAGATATTATGCAATATACCGGATCAAAAGTATGATAATCAGACCACTGTATGCATACTATGCACATTCTATGTATGCATCCTATGCACATTCTATGTATGCATACTATGTACATTCTATTGATACATACTATGCACATTCTATGTATGCATCCTATGCACATTCTATGTATGCATACTATGTACATTCTATTGATACATACTATGCACATTCTATGTATGCATACTATGCACATTCTATTTATGCATACTATGCACGTTATATTTATGAATGCTGTGCACATTCTATGTATACATACTATGTATATTCTATGCAGATAACATTAACTGTAGTTAGGATTAACCTTTATCAGTGGAGACAACCCGTGATTGTTTTCAGTACGGAAAAGAGCTGTCTCCCTTGAAGGGCGTCCTGGAAGAATATTATTTGAAGTTTGGTGTGAAATTTGGATGCAAATTATGTTCGCCCAGTTCATCAGATTGAGAGTTTCAGTCTAAGAATGTGTGATATTTGAAGGCAAATGATTACACATACATTTATAGAATGGAATAGGTATGATATAAGAAGAGAATTATTCTCGTCCAATGACCACACACAATTATTAGTTAACTCATAGTATGTGAAGAGAAGCTAGAATCTTTCAATGATCACACACACAAATTAATAAGAAAGATGCGATATGTGGTGAGAAATCGTCAGCAATGATCACCCAACCCAAATGAAGTTGTTTAACTGCAATGTATCCTGACGTCAAGTCGAACTCATTTACATTTATACAACTGCAAGTTGCAAACAAATCTTCTAAGAAGACAGGACCTAATGTCGAATAATACATATTTCAGACTCATGAAAATGGATCTTTGATAAAACATACAAGTAAAGAAATTACTAAAGTTAGAATAATACGAGAAAATGAAGTTCTACATTTAAGTTCTGGAATTACGGTATTAGCCATATAAGTCTTAAAATTGATTAACTAGAGAAATTGTTAATGCGATACAAATAATGCCAAAATAAACACTAAATAAATTACAGAAGTAACTATAACCTAAAATTAATGGAAACACCTATGTGTTTCGCTATATTTACTTTTAAAACCTTACTGTGACATGATGATTTATATACCCAAGGAATCTTGGTTAAAGATGCTCTGTTGTCTAGTTCTTGTGCTCTGCCCTGCTGGATTCCGTTTACAGCTTTACCGATCCTTGAATACCGTATAGTTGGAATTTAGCTGGAAAACCGTTGAAAGTCGGTAGACTGTCGGAAAAGTGTTTAACTTCAGAGAACTTGGAAATATTTTTGAAAACCTTTACTCGGCTTGAGAAATGTGTGCATGTATGTATGTATGTATGTATGTATGTATGTATGTATGTATGTATGTATGTCTGCATGCATACATGTATGGGTATCTCTGTGTGTACATCTGCCACTTATGCTAAAAATATTAGGCAAATTCATACAGTAAGTGAATTAAAGTGAAATACTGATCAACATGAGACTTCTCAATGTTATGAGTGAATTAAAGTGAAATACCGATCAACATGAGACTTCTCAATGTAAACCTCTAACTAGCAGATGTACGGTATTCAGCCAAGAATTTCTAAAAACCAAAAAATTGTACAATTTGGGATTTACACTTTCGTAGAACGTTGGGCTTCATTTCCCTATAGCAGTTATGCAAGAACATGCTATTTATGAATACATCTCGAACGTAAACTGAAGATGTACCAATGTTCCTGCGCGCACACAGGTCGCGAAAGCAGCACACACAAGAAAACAAAGAGCGCACACAAAATAGCGTAAATTGGGGTACTAAACCTTACAAATATCAGACGCACTTTTCTGAGCACACGGCTCAAACAAAATTAGAGGGAACATTGAGATGTATCTATTATGATACATACCAACCTACAGACGCACATATATACAGACATACATATAAACAGACAGTGTTCCACTGAGAGACATATATATCGATATATAAATCAATGGGTTGATAGATAGAAAGATAAATAGATAGATAGATAGATAGATAGATAGATAGATAGATAGATAGATAGATAGATTCTGTACGGGATCCTTACTGCTGTTGTCATTTCTTCTGTTTCGCCTGTGAATTCTGAAACTATACGGGATCCTTACTGCTGTTGTCATTTCTTCTGTTTCGCCTGTGAATTCTGAAACTAGACTTGGGTCAACCGCTTGTTCAGTCCGTGAACGGTGCAATCCATTCCCAATATTGACCGTCAAGGCTACTGTCCAAATTGAAATTTTCCTGAAGATCTTGGATGAGTTCCTCCATGGAAGTCATTCGTTTCTACCAGCCTTTGTTAAGATTCAGAATTTATGTAATAATAATAATAATAATAATAATAATAATAATAAGAATAATAATCAACATCATCATTGTGATCAGTAATGATATTTATTCTATTGTACAAGTATATATATATATATATATATATATATATATATATATATATATATATATATATATATATATATATATATATATATATATATATATATATATATATATATATATATATATATATTGTTACGTATCGGCTAGTTTAAAGTAACATAAAGAAAAGAGCGAAGACAACAAGCTTTTAAAGTTTAATAAAAGTAATTTATTTCCTAGAAAACATGGTGAAAAGGTGAAAATATGAAATAGGACTTTGCGAAAAAATCCAAAAATTTGTCCTAAAATTGTGAAAAACACATAAGTCCTGTAAACAAACAGTTCTAATTGAAGTAGTCTGAATCTCAATTCCGTTCCAAGATGGCGGATGATGACGTCAGACGAAGATTTTACACAAGTGTCCAGAGTTTTCACTGTGAATCACAATTTGTACTGTTCTTTTCCAATTTAGAATTAATTTCACTAAATGTCTTTGTCCAAAGCCGGTTATGTACAGTTCTCCAGGGAAAATAATTATTATTTAAAAGATAGATGAAGTGCAGCTATCATCAGTAACAAAACACATGTCGTTCTACAGACGTACGAACGAACAACTCTTCCAACACAAAAGAATACCTTCTTCTCAAGGTATTAGAAACTCTACAAGATGTTTAAATGTGACTCCCTCTAAGGTGTTAAAATATGACTCTAGGCTATTTTGCAGGTACCTGAGTATTTAAGGCGAACTAAAACGTCATTTCATGTACACGCACGAAGAACACATGGCGATTTCGAAATCTCGCCACATCGTAGTACAGAATGTCAACAAGTATTATTAGAAATGACCGTGGTCACAACCAATCATTTACATAGCTTTTGCCGACTGTTTACTTGAATCGACAAACCGACATGCAAAAATCGTGCTCACGCGAGTCACATTTACTTTCTAAAAACACGATGTTTGTATCAAAATGTCAGACCCTGCGAACATAATCATCATTACAATAATAATTATCTTTAATGATATAAAAATAAAATAGAAAGAATCCAAACTTCAACACACATGTAATTAAAATCTTCATTTTCAAAAATTTCTTACTTTATGTATAAATGTTACTTTGAAGCTTTACTGAGCTTTAGCTTGGAAAAAAACCCCACAAGATTCAGATAATATTCTCTATTTCTCTGTTACCACGAGGTCTTTAACAGTTTTATATCTCTTTTCCCCTTTAGGCACTTCATTACCGAGACATACAAAATAATGGTCGGCTTAAAATAACATATTGGGAACACAGAAAGGAACGTATCATCTGTGTAAAATCTAAATTTTATATTTCATACTGAAAAACGCTGATCAAATTCTAGTATTATGCATATGTTTGTGCACTTAATTTTTGCTTTTGATTGAGGCTTGTGGAGTTTTTGCCTACCTGGCTTTTGTAATAATTGTAAGTGGTAAAAAGATGTTTACTTAAATCCGAGTTTATATCTAAGGGGACTTTCTCCATGTTTATTTTGGGTCAATCCATAGCATTCCTGTTTGATAAGAATTAACAGTTGTGTTAAGATACAATTCTAGGTCAATTATTCAATTCATTGGAAATACTAAATGCTCATTCACTGGATTCACACGTTACTTCGGGATTGTTGTAAATTCGTTCAAAGACATTATGCATTGCATCATAGATACATTAGGACATTCAAGATTATTAGCCCATTATGACATCCAAGACTACTGGTATTCATTCAGAAACATGC